>RJWJ010039914.1:0-14237 GCA_004363605.1 Indri indri | reverse complement strand
AACCTTCTCTTGTGAGATGGTTGTAGAGTCACACGCGATTGTAAGACAGAATACAGAGAGGTCCTGTGTCCACATCTCGCACCCCCCGCAGTCGTAATGTCTTGCTAACTATAGTACAATATCAAAACCAGGATACTGGCTTTGATTTGCTAATTGTATTCAGACAACACCAGTTTTACATGCACTCGTCTGTGTCTATGTGTGTATTGAGTTCTATGCAATTTTATCACATGTGTAGACTTATGTAATAACCTCAGTTAAAACACATCACCATAAGGGTCCCTTATGCTTCCCTTTTATAAACAGCCACCTCCCTCCACCATGCTTCCCCTGTTCTTAATCCCTGGCTGCCACTAATCTGTTCTCACGTTTCTAGAATTTTGTCATTTCAAGAATGACACATAACTGGAAACATATAGTGTGTAATCTTTTGGGACTGGCTTTTTTCACTCAGCATAATTCTCTTGAGACCCATCCAGGTTACTGTGTGTGTCACAGTCCTTCTTTCTCTGCCGGGCAGAAGTCCATGGTATGGACGTACCACTGCTTGTTCAACCATTCACCTAGGAAGAACATTTTGGGTTGTTTCCAGTGTTCAGCTACTGCAAAGCTACCAGAACAAGCATGTAGACGTTTTTGTATAAACATAAATCTTCCTGATGATATGGAATTTGGATCCTAAAATGTGGCAGTGCGGAGGGAGCAGGGACAAGGGAGTGAAAATTCCCCTGCTCTGGGCTGGGAAGTCTGTGGCCTCATGAAGCAGGCTGTGACTGAACCCCAAGCTCAGCAGCGTCAGATGCCGGGTCATTGTTCTCTGACCACAGAGACTCTCCCGGGACTGGAAAGGGCCCAGCCCTGGCTTGGATCCCAGTCCCTGAGAAAGGCCCCTCTTGTCTCCCCAGAGCTGCGGGAAGCCCTGAGAAGGCTAAAAACCCACAAAGCAGGTGCAGGCTGTACTGGATGAAACATGGAGACACAACACAAAAGGCAGGAACGCCTCCTGTCCTTCCCTGGCCAGTGAGATGTCTGGAAATAATAAAGAAAGGTGACATGACACTCCCATCACAGCTGGCTGCAGCCCCTGGTCTGCCGTCCCCTCCTGGGACCCACATGCCCACGGCACCACGTGTGCAGCCCCTCGTGGTTCTGCCTCAGCCACTGGGAAGGGGTCAGCAAATGCCCCAAGCTGCCCTCACTTCCGGCTCCTGCCGCACAGCCCCAGGCCTCACTCCCAGCTCCCTGTCATGCCCGGAAGTGCACACGCTGGTGCTGCACCTCACTGAGGGCTGAGGGAGGCTGGGTTCTGCTCACTGGTCTGTGTTCCTTCCATGTGCACCGTCTACAGGAGGGGTAGCATTTGAGAGTCCTCATGGGGCAATTTGTTGCTGTATTTACTTCCCATGATACACACTCAGCGTAAAAGAACCAGACACCCCTGAGCTTCCTGCCCTGTAGTGGGCCTGGACAAGTCACTTCCAATTCCCTGAGACCACACCCAATGGCTTGGGCCCTGAAACTAGTCCATCCTGTCTGTCCTTCAGTCCCCTGGTGGATTCTTGGCCTAGACCAGAAACAAGGTGACAACAGGAAGGGTTTCCCTCTCCGCTCAGCTGGTCACACATCTATCAGTAGCCAACACGAGAAAGCAAGTGTTCCAAACAAAATTCTCCTATTTCCCCAGCAAAGACATCAGCTGGTGTCCTAGAATTGTGCAGTGCACAGCCTGTGGGGCCAGCCCAGCCAGCCCATCAGCAGCACTGAAATGGCTACTTGCAGGAAACTCAGCTATAATGATTTGAAAGGAAATGTTGACCTTTTGATTCAAAATCTTACTCTAGAGCAGGGGTGGGCAAACTTTTCCCATAAAGTGCTAATTAGTAAGTATTTTAGGTTTTGCAGGCCACAGTCTCTGCAGCTGCTATTCAGCTCTGCACTGTAGTGCAAAAGCAGCCGTGGACAATACATTAGTGAATGAATGTGGCTGTGTTCCAATAAAACTTTATTTACAAAAGTAGGTGGTGGGCTGTAGTTTGCCAATTCCTGATGCTGAAGGGCTTCCTTGTTTTTTTTTTTTTTAATATTTACATCTAATTACATCCATATAAAACTTATACACATGTGAAAGGGAACAACAGTAGAGGCTATTTCAGTGTGGTGGAATTAGGCATTTGTTTAGTATTTTAAATGAAACATGGTCTTTCACATTGCCATTTTCAATGTTTTATGCAAAACCCATCACTGCTGAGTGTGCACAGGCAGCTTCTAAGGGGACCTGTCCAGGTGCCACCTCCCTGTGCTCTCCTATGCCCACCGCCGATGTCTCCCCAACGACATCCCACCAATGGCTCTGTCCCTACCCCTGTCCCCGGTGCCCACCGTCTCTCAGGAGCTGGGCATACCTTGTTCTCTTTGCTGGTCTCTCTGTTCCATGGACACGAGGGCAGAGAAATGCGCTTGATCGTAGGCCAGAACCAGAGGTGAGCAGTGGCATCTGTTGGGAGGGACCTCCAAGGGCAGGTAAATCCCCCCGAATGGGATGGGTGCGAATGCTGCAGATACAGATGGACAAAGGTGAGGCGTGAGGAGCAGCAGGGCCCGAGCCGGGAGGGCACATCCCTCACTATCCCGGGGCCTCTGCGGTGAGCACAGCGAAGGCAGTCACAGCCTGGAAACCCATGTTGCTCTGGATGAACTTCTTCCTCTCCTAGTGTTCATTAATGAACATGGCGTCTGTATACAAAACAACCATACTTATGCTTCTTGAGAGTGTGTTTGTCCTGTATTTTGAGAACCTCTTCTATAGAATCCAGAGAAACCAGCCAGGGCCAACCAGAGAGCTCCAGGACCAAGTCGTAAGTCAGACGGGAAATGAGGATCGGACCCTTTAGTGATTGTCTTCCTACAATCTTGCTTGTTTCCTTCCTCACGAAAAAGAGGGAAGAAAAGCCTAAAACCCTCACTGGAATAGAGTAACTTCTGGAAACATCTGCCCTGAAGCAGCATCTGCTCTTCAGTCATAAAGAATCTGGCCTTTAGGCCCCAGAGTCAGTGGGCGGCTGCACTCCTTTGAGCGGAATACAGGGACAATAGTTTCAGGGCCATCTTTAACAAGATTTTAGGATTCCTTCTTCACCTTCCCTTTGTTTAAATTGATCAGTGTGACTCTGCTCACAGGAGAATCCCGCTGAGAGGTGGTGGGGGAAGGCCCAACTGCAAGAGGGCTCCAGGGAGAATGGAAGGAAGTGTGGACACCCCCCCACGCCCTGGAGAGCTGCTGGCCCTGGGAGCTCGGCCCTGGGCTCACACAGCAGGCCCCGATGCGAGTCCTGCCACTGCACCCAGGAGCTGTGGATCTCAGCAGGCCCATGTCCAACCAGTTCCCTGTGCATGTAGCCATCGTGGCCACATCATGCTTTCTTGGGCAGCTGTGATTTAGCAAGAAGGGCCACAACCTAATTTGCAGGACTCCCTGGAACACACACAACTTTTGTTAAGGTGCAGGTTAAAATGTAAGTTGGGCTGGAGGGACGTTCTGGGAAGCCGTAGCCCAGAGGGAGGACAGGCTTCTCTGGAGCACTCCTGCCCCGGGGTGAACCCCTTTGGGCTTCAGTTTCCTTGTCTGCAAAGTGGGAGGGCAGTGTCCACCCCGGGAGGTTGTGGTGAGGGCTGAAGGACGGCACACCTGGGGAGGGGCCGTGCACAGAGGTTGGCCCTCGGTGGGCAGGACATAGCAGCCTGCTCCTCCCTGCCTCTTTCTCTGCCATTCTGATTCCACCACAACCTTGCCGAGTGGCCCTACACTTCCTGTCTTTCTTTTCTTTTTAACACGTGTAGCCTGTAGAGGGGCTCTGGGACATGGCCTGGGGCTGTCGGAGGGGTACAGGCTATCAGCCATGACCGTACTCCGGGCACGCGATGGGGGTCAGTCCCCACCCTCACACAGCCAGATTTCTCATGGCCACCTGCTGCTGATGCACAGGGCGGATGGCCAAGAGCAACGCTTGCTGCCATTGGGGAGGAAAAGGAAACACGTTGAGTTCAGGAGAAATGAGAAATAATACACTATGTGTCCACGCAGAGTGACATCCAGGCCTTTAAGTTATGCTGTCTGTTCTTTAACTGGGATGTTACGCTTTCTGGGTTGTGAATAAAGTACATCTCTTTGAGGAACTTACCTTCTCCACCTGAGTCTCTTAACATTGTATCTGCCACGACGACGATTGGTCTTCTCAGTATATGGGCTAAGACAAAAACGTGGAACTCTTCCAGGCTCTCATACACAGGGTCCTCAGAGTTGTCCACACTAGGAGACAAATCAGAGCGAGACCTTCACTGGACAGAATTAGGATGGGGGATGGAGAGAACGGAGAACACTCTGTGCAGGGGCCGAGCCTACCCAGCTCAGGTCTGATCTCTGAGGACCCTGGCAGCTATGTTGTCCGAGGCCACCTCCTATGCTGCCTGCCAGTGACAAATGACTGAGTCCCAGCTCCCCAACCTCACCCTGGGTTGGGTGGTCTCGGAAGACAAATCGGAGAGAACCTGCAGGCAGAGGTGGCCCACCATGGGGGCATGGTTCCCTAGGGGTGCTTCACAAGGATGCAGTGGGGGCCGGAGGGATGGGGGTCCTCTTCTGTTCCTTTCCACGCACAGCAGCATAGGCTGAAGCCTTATCCATCAGGGACTCAGGGAGGCCTGGGCACACCTGATGGGCTGCTGGGATCATTACTACCAAGACCCGAGGAACCTTCTAGGAAATACTTACCCTGAGGGAAGAGGACAGTGAGACGGTGCCCAGATTTCAGTCCTCAGGGTGGGAGTAGGGAAGTGATCTGAATGTACCACCCAGGCTGCTCAGACCCTCCCCAGCCCATACCCCTGGCTCAAGTCTGAGGCTCAGGGAAGAGTGGGCTCCAGGGACTGTTTCACTCGGACTCTGAGACATCTGGTCAGAGACCATAGCCTGATGTCCCTCCACAGCAGGGCCACCCAAAGGGAGGAGTATTGGGAAGAGAGCCAGTGTTCACAGCACCATGGGTCCTGGCTGCACCCACAGGGCCTGCAAGTTGAGGTGGCAATACCCGGCCAAGACCCCCAGGAGGTGGCTCTTGGGCTTGTTCAGAATGAGCTGAGGGAGCCCGTGAGGACTGGAGCAAGTAGGGCCAGAGCCGGAAAATGCGGCCCTATTTGAGAATGCAGGCTGGTGTGTGGCCTCGGGAAGCAGCTCCCCGGACAGAGTTCCCAGCCAACTGCTCCCATTACTTCTAGAACAAAGGCTGTGAATTCTGGAGAACGCATCATGACCACCTGGGGAGTCTTGGAGTTATACTACGTATATTTTTTCTTGTTTATTCTTTTGTGATTCAATTTACCTTATTTTAATATTAATAGTTCAAAAAATTGGCAGCAATAAAAAAAAATCACAAAACAGTTACACATGTAGTGAAAATAGCTTTTATTTTTCTGAACCATTTGAAAGTAAATTGCCAACTTGATGCCCCATCACCCTGGAAGAGTTTAGCATATATTTCCTATGACCAGAGCACTCTCCTACATAACTACAACACAGCCGTGTTCTCACGGATACATCCAATCACCAGACCCCATGCACGGTGTGCTGCTTGTCCCAACAATGCCTGTTAGGACAGAGGTTCCAGTGCAGGATCAGCTGCTACACTTAGTTGTGGCGTCCCTTTAGTCTCCTTTGTCCTGGAACATTTCTCAGGGTTTCCTTGACTTCCATAGGCTTGACACTTTGAAGATTACAGGACAGGTATTTTGTAGAGTGTCCTCAATCAGGGTTTCTCTCTTTCTTCACAATTAGATTAGACTGGGCTATGCCAAGTTCTCCTCATGGCGTCCTGGCAGGCAGTGTGGAACCACAGATGGCCCTGTCACTAGCGATGCTGACGTGGACTGCCCCTGGAGGGCATCTGCCAGGTCTTGCCCCTGCGGAGACCCCTTTGAAGTTAACAAGCATTTGAGAGGAGGAACTTAGAACCTATGCAGATACTCCAGTCCTTAGCAAACCTTTAGATGGTTTTTAATATCACTATGGATTCTTCGTTTTCTATTTTATTCCTGGGTTATAATCCATTAGTGTGATTATTTGGATGCTCAAATATGCCTTGCTTTGGTCAGTGTGGCTTATTTCAGCTGGACCTGTGTCCTTGTGACATCCTCTCATCACGTTCTAGAGCACTTCCTTGCTTCCTGGCACAAGAAGATGGTCCAAGTTCACTCTCACATACACATTTACATCTTTATTTTCATCTCTCTTTTTCTCTCTACCTCTATCCACCTGTCTACAGATCTCGATATTATATTAATAGAAAACCCAGAGTTCATTGATACCTCCAGTTCCCACCCAACCCTACAAAATTCATTCTACTTGTAACTTTCTTCGCCAACAGTGAAAAACCTCATTTCCATTAATCTTAAAGAGTTTACGTACTTGCTCGGTCTCCCTGGATGTAAGCAATCTCCCACCTTTGCTGCTGCCCCTCCCCCGGGGTTGCCCTCTTCACCCTGTCTGGCCCTGTGACCCTAGCTATGGCCCTTTGTGCCCTCGCATTTCCCCACTCCATGGCAGGTGCCCACCTTGCTTTGCCCCACCTAATGGCTTTAGGACAGAAGTTTTCAGGAAGGGAAGGGAAGTGGAAGAAGAATGTTTTAAATATGTATTGATATGTATACACGAATGCACACACACCTATTTATTCAATATGTATACATATGCCAAGTCCAAACACAATGCTCCTGGGTGTGCATTTTCAAACATCCCAGGTGATTATCCTGCCCAGTCACACCCGAGAGCCAACCTGCTGTGTTCGGGGGTAAAATGTTTCTGGAAGTTGCTCGTTGGTCCCCATCACACGGTATACACTAACTAAGTGCCGGGCAAGTGGATGGTTGAACAAGACAATAAGCGGCACAGAGGAGAGAACATGGACTTACGACCTGCACACTCAGAGAGACAAATACCCCAGTTAGAAATGTGGAGCACTATTTTTTCCCCAATGCAGTGAATGGAGAGGTCAACGTTGGAAAGAGATGAGCTGCTCATGAGTCAGATATGAATGCTGGGAAGAAGGAAGGGCAAGGTGAAGGGGAAGCCTCTCAGTCCAGGAGTCAGAGTCACATCTTCTCTCCCTGACGCAACACTCTGGTATCTGAATAGCTACACAGAAGGGGACCCATGGTGACAACAGTGCAAAGGCTGTGTTAGACACCATTGTAGGGGGCATGGCATTCTTCTCACACAAAATTTAAAGCAGGGCCATTGTATTTCAAATTGAAAAACCTGTAAATATTTATCAAGCACTTACTATATATTGGTGCTGTGATAGGCACTGTAGAGGCCCTCAGGTAACTCTTGCCCTCATATAACATCTACTATCCATCCATCTTCTGCCCATCTGTCCAGCCATATGTCCACCCACGTGCTCGTCCACACCTTCCTCTGTCCCTCCCTCCTTCCCTCCATTGATCCGTCTATCCACCTGCTGTTCATGCATCCATCCACCACCTATCCGTCTGCTGTCCATACATCTGTCTATCCATCCTTCCATCCACCTATTCATTTATTAATCCATCCATCCATCTACCCACCCCTCCCTCCCACCATCCATCCATCCATTGATCCACCCACCCATGCATCCATCGATCTACCCACCCACTCATCCATCCATCCATTTGTCTATCCATCCACCTACCCACCTGTCCATCCATCATCTTTCCATCCATCTATCCACCCACTCATCTGTCCACCCATCCTCTCATCCTCAGTTCTGTGCTAGGGCCAAGGCATGGAGTTGGACCGTGCACAGCATGGAGCCTTATGGCTGGACACAGGCAGCACTGATAGGGTGGCTGGGAGGAGGTGAGGGAGCAGAGCCTGGAGCAGAGTGACCTTTCCCCACTCCAGTTCTGGTGTTGAGCACAGGAGCCAGGTGAGCAACTAAGAACCTGCTCAGTGACCCAAGAGGTGGCAGAGAGGGTCCTAGTTCTAGTCTGGGGCAACTTGAGCATCATAATGCCCTTCCCTACTTGCTTCCAGTCTCCACTATTCAAACAGTACCTGTCACTATGCACAAGGTCAAATGCCGAGGCATCACAGAGTTGACTGTAATGGGAATGGCACAGCAAAGGTTGTGGCCTGGGCATTGGAAGTAGAACACCACACCCAAATGGCTCAAGCGGGTGGCCAGAGATGAGAATGTAGAGGCATTTCTCCCACCTAGGAGGCTGGGCTCCCCGCTTTCCTGCTGCGACTTTTAAACTCTGCTAGTTGCTGTGCTCTCTCTCTCTCTCTCTCTCTTTCTCTCTCTGTCTACCTGACTCTTCATTCCTGCCTCATGCGACACTGGGATGGAGGACTGCCCTAATGACTCATTGTGCCCTTCCTCTGTGCCCAGGATGTGCAAATAAAAATCTTTGGACTGTTTCCCATTGTGGTGGCATATTAAATTTGGGCCTTACAGTGCAAGAACCAGGGGCTACCCCAGGCTGGGTTTTCCCCTCGATGCTGGAGAGAACACAAGTTTGGCCCCAGTGCCAGAGAGATGGTCTGGCAGGAATAAAGTAGACACAGGTCAGTCAAGAGCCACAAGAGCGTCTGCCAGTATAAACAAGTTTCTGGTGTGAGGGACCCCCCTGGTTGTGGGCGGGGCAACCAGGCATCAGGCCATTTGCAGGTAAATGAAGTACCCTGTGAGAGGCACGCTGCACACACCCACGCCCAGCTCCCCTTCATTTCCTGCCTGGTCAGGGTTGCTAGCCACTCTGGTACTGGAACCCCAATTTAGCTGGGGGCTCTCAAACAGAAGGGTGAATGAGATCATGTCTGGGACGGCACTTTGGAACCGTGACCTGCATGTGTGAGTTACTGCAATCAGAGCCCATTGGTAGAAATCAGCTCCAGAAAAATCAATTCTGAAAATTCACTCCCACTTTCAGCCCTGAGGCTTCGCATTTTCTTCCTGTGAGCTTACTGAGAAAATGCTAGATCTGGGACTATGAGTAGAATCTAGCCTCTGGGCAAAGACACAATCCTAATAATCAGCATTTACTGTTAAGAAGGCTAACATGCAATACAATGGCTTCATCCTCAAAGATGTGCACGCCCCGAGCACTTCTTAACCTGCGCTGTGCCACGTACCCTGGGCACCCCCTCCTCTCCTTCGGTGTGTGCCTGAGGAGGGAGAATTTCCAGGAGCAGGGACACACTGTCTACCCAACGAGAACACCCTGAGGAAGATGGCAGCAGGAAGAGCCCTGAGCACATGCCATGCTGGGAACCCCTCCTGGCAGAAGCAAAGGCCATGGAGCAAACTGCAGATGGGATCTCAGGTCCCAGGGAACAGAGACAGATGCAGATTAGGGGGTACCCTGGCTTAAGTTGCAGCCACAACACTTAGAGATTACCGTCAGCGAGAGCCGGTTTCACAGATAACGTAGCTGATCTGGGGGCGGCAGGTGTTCCCGGAGGGCGGTCACCCACTCACACAGTGGGATAGCTCGGGTGCAGCCTCCCAGGCTGTCCCCCCCTCCTCCAGGTGAGGTGACCACACCTCCTACTTTGCTTGGGACATCCTGAGTGGTTAATGTCCACTTTCCCTCTCCAAAATGAATGGCTTTGGATGATAAATTGCAGTCGCCCCATCTATGGGGCCATAGTTATTGGTTCCCCTTGCTGTACCTTTCATTTAAAAGTGTAAGTGCACGTGTGTGTGCACCCATGTAAATATGAGGAAACAGACGATGCACACACCCCTCACCTCTGGGTGAGAGGCAGGACGCTAGACTCGATATTCTGATCCTTGCTTTTTCCTCTTCTGAGCATGTCCCTGAGATATCCCCTGTGTGGCATGTAGGGGCACTCCTCGCCCCTTTTCACAGCTATGCGGGTCTCCCCAGACACAGACCTCATGGGCAGCCTTTCTGGGCGGTGTGACTTGATCCCTTGCAGGCAGCTCTGCACTGCAGAGCCAGGCTCTGGAGGCTTGCAGGGCTGAAGCCAGCCTGTGCACTGCCACGGGCCTCTGTGCCCCGCCACGTGCTGTCTGCCCAGACAGCAGCTTTTATGACAGATTCTCCGAAGGCATAGGCTGGCAGGGGCCCTGCCAAGAGCTACAGCCCGGGAAGCCAGGATGGAAGGAGTGGGTCCCCCTGGCATCCTGAAGGAACCAAACATGTCCTGGGCTCTGGAAGGAGCTTCTCAGCAGTGGCCATTGTGGCCTGAGGGAGAAGACTCATCCTCCTGTTTGGAATCAATAAGTTCAGGTCATTCATGTGACAACTATTTATTGATTATCTACTTGAGTCTAGCACCATGCTCTGTGTGTGCATGTGCTATCTGTGCACATGAATGCGGGCCTAGGGGTGGGGATTAACAGATGATCAAATAAGAAACTATCAGTTATTAAAAAGCACAGTGATAAAAGGTAGATTCTTCATATAGGACGGTTAGGGAAGGTTCCTACTTGAGAACCATTCATAGATAGAGAGTCAGATTATTTTCAATGAGAAATGTCTTTAAAAAACTCGTATAGACATCAGCCTAGGCAAAGAATTTATGAAGAAGACCCCAAAAGCAATCACAGCAACAACAAAAATAAATAAATGGGACCTGATCAAATTAAAAAGCTTCTGCACAGCCAAGGAAACTATCATTAGAGCGAATAGACAATCTACAGAATGGGAGAAAGTAGTTTTGCATTCTGTATCTCTGATGAAGGGCCAATAACTAGAATCTATATAGAACTCAGGAAAATCAGCAAGAAAAAAAATCAAAAAACCCATTAAAAAGTGGGCAAAGGACATGAACAGAAATTTTTCAAAAGAAGATAGACTAATGGCCAACAAACATGAGAAAACACTCAATGTCTCTAATCATCAGGGAAACGCAAACCAAAGCCACAATGAGGTATCACTTAACTCCAACAAGAATAGCTTTTATCAAAAAGTCCCAAAACAACAAATGTTGGTGCAGATGCGGAGAGACTGGAATGCTCATACAATGCTGGTGGGACTGCAAACTAGTACAATCTTTGTGGAAAGTAATATGGAGATACCTCAAAGAACTAAAAGAAGAGCTACCATTTGATCCAACCACTGCGTATTTACCCAAAGGAAAAAAAGACATTCTATAATAAAGACATCTGCACTCAAATGTTTATAGCAGCACAATTGCAAAGATGTGGAAACAACCCAAATGCCCATCAGTACATGAGTGGATTAATAAAATGTGGTATATGTATACTATGGAGTACTACTCAGCCATAAAAAAAATGGTGAACTAGCACCTCTAGTATTATCCTGGATGGAGCTGGAGCCCATTCTTCAAAGTGAGGTATCACAAGAATGGAAAAACAAGCACCACATGTACTCACCGTCAAATTGGCACTAATCGATCAACACTTAAGTGCACATACGGAAGTAACATTCATAGGGTGTCAAGCGGATGGGAGGGGGTGGAGGGGATGGGTATATTCACACCTAACGGGTGTGGTGTGCACTGTCTGGGGGATGAGCACACTTGTAGCTGTGACCCTGGCGGTGCAAAGGCAATTTATGTCACCAAAGCATTTGTACCCCCTTAATATTCTGGAAAAAAAAACCTGACCTGGATACTACATCTGCAAAGTGAAGACACCTTACAGGAACAGATGCTTTTTCTGCTCAGTTTGCTGATGAACGTCACAGATCCTTAAGGAATATTCACATAACGCCTCCTTTCCCACACGGGGGCTACCCACGGCCGGGGAGCGCCAGACTGTGGCGTGGGCACTGCCCAGGAATGAAATGCCACTTGCTTTTCCTTAAAAGACTGGCTGAAATTTATGACTCTCAGACTGTGAGTTAGGAAATCATTTAAGATTCCAGCTATTTCTGAAAAAGGCCAATAAAAATGAAATGCAGCCAACACATTGCCAGAGAAATGACAGAAACTCAACCACAATGAGAAAGCAGAGCAGGGAGCTGTGAGGACAGCGGGGAGGGGGACGGAAGACGCACCGAGGGGGTTACTGGGGGTCCTTGCCTGTCCCTGCGGCTCTGTGCTGCTCTCCCCTTGTCCCACTGGCCTCTCAGCTGCCACTTCACTTGTCTCAGCAAACAGAAAACACGTGGTTCTTTTAAAAGGTAAAGGGAAAGGGAAAAGAACACAAATGATCGTTTTCACCACACAGCTCAAGCTGTTGATTCCTACACCTGTTCTGCACTCGCCTGTGATGGGCCTTCACGACACACCACGCAGGCAGCAGGCATGCTACGCCCACCCATGGGCTGAGCACGACACAGTCTTAATAAACGGTACTTCCGCAGGTGTAAGAAAGCCCTTTACGGACACTTTCAAATCTGTGATTTCACCACCCCACACCCACAGCTCCAGAGCACGCGGCAGACTGCTCTCAGGGCTGCGACCCTCCCCACCCCGTGCGCTTGCCTCTTTGCAATGTGGCGACGCCCCTCCTTCCATCAAGAGACAGCGTCTTTCTGTCCACCCTGAGGCTGGCTAGGCCACGTGACTTGGCCTGGCCTGAGGGACGTCGGCACACATGATGCAAGCAGAGGCTTGAGATGCATCTGCACACTGGGGGCTGCCCTGGGACTGCATCGTAGAGAGTCTGGGTCTCTGCAAGGACAAAAGCCCATGCAGAGAGAGGCCCAGCTGAGAGCCAGTTCCCAGCCCCAGACCTGTGAGTGAAGCTATCTGTGACCATCCAGCTCCATCCAGACGAACTGTCACCCGGATACATCTCACGAGGGGCTCCAGGCACTTCCAGGCCAGACTCCTGATCCACGGAACATGAGCAAATCTAATGGCTGCTGCTTTAAGCCACTCAGTTTTGGGGTGGTTTGCTACACACCCATCAAAAGCTGAAAGCTTGCCATGGGGGTACTACCAAGTGCATGTCACTGATGAACAAAACTGAGGCTCAGAGAGCTTGTGAGATGCGCTCAAGATCACATGCCCAAGCAGGGACCAAAACTCGGACATTTAAGTCCGGGTCTCAGGTCAGCGTCTACAAGGCAGGGTCCTTTTCCTTGTTCTCATATCTCAGTTGGCCTGAAACTAGAACAAGTACCCTGATGCCTTCACTAATCGCTTTCGGAGTTGTTCTCAGTTTCAGAGCAACTAACTGGGTTCCTGTTACTATGCACCACCCTCTTTTCCCAGAGTGTGCATGGCGTGGGGGCCAGGGGCTGTGTGCGCTCGCTGGCAACGGGCAGCCTCGCCGCAGCATTGGTTTCTGCACTGGACCGCAAAGCTCAGGGTGGAATTATCCTTCTTCTGGGGAGCATCCCTCTTCCCAAAGCCTCTCACCTGGGCTTGAGCCCCCAGGATGGCAGCTCTGGTGATGGGCGAGCCAAGTTCACTCTTGGCCAGAGAGGGCCGTTCAACCCCCGGCAGCAGCCCTTGCTGGGCGCACGTTCTGCATGTGGTGTCTCAGGTCTCGGCAGCACCAGCACCAGCACCAAACATCTGATTTCGAGTTGTTTCAGTCACAGAGAATTTGCAAGTAAGAGCTTCAGAGCAAATTCTTCCTGCAGTTCTGAGCACACCGCTGCTCAGAAGCACCTGCCCCCACTTGGGGACCAAGGCACTGTGTCCTCATTCACATCACCCCAGCCCAGAGTGGTGGCTTTGTTTCAGGCTGACCCATCGCCTGAGGTTCTACAGACTCCATTGTATTTGAGGGTTGTAGAGCCCAGTCAAAAGAGAAAACAATAATTTTTTTTTTTTTTTTTTTTTTGAGACAGAGCCTCACTCTGTTGCCCAGGCTAGAGTGCCTTTGTGTCAGCCTAGCTCACAGCAACCTCAAACTCCTGGGCTCAAGTGATCCTCCTGCCTTAGCCTCCCAAGTAGCTGGGACTATAGGCATGCGCCACCATGCCCGGCTAATTTTATTTATTTATTTATTTTTTAGTAGAGATGGGGTCTCACTCTTGCTCAGGCTGGTCTTGAACTCCTGACCTCAAGCGAGCCTCCCGCCTCAGCCTCCCAGGGTGCTAGGATTATAGGCATGAGCTTCCTCACCCGGCCCCAAAAGGATAATTAGAATAAATTTTGACTTCTTGGCTCCTGCATTTGTCATTTTGTGGTCTTGGGACAGTCACTTAGTCCCCTTGGGTCTCAGTTTTCCAGTCTGTGAAAGGGGTACTCCAGGCTTGCAGGATACGGAATGCCCAGTGCAGGGCCTGACCATGGTGCTGTCCCCCACCCTGTC
>RJWJ010039913.1:0-14230 GCA_004363605.1 Indri indri | reverse complement strand
CCAATGATGTTGCAGAGTGCACACAATTCTGACAGGCAAAGCCATGATCAAGGAGTGGTTCTCCTTAGGAAACAATTCTACTGAAAAACAGTAAAACAATAAAAGTAATTTAAAAGGTTCAAGACATTAAATGAGTGACCATGGATCCATATTGCCATTTAGCGTATTTTGTATTGCAGGAAATAAAAGCTAACTGCTGTGTATGGAATGTTACTTTCATACCCAAGACAATCAAAGCCTCCTGTAATTCAATATCCCACACTAATTTGTGGTTGTACCAAAAGATAAACAGCCAACAAATGATTTTAGCTCTTAAAAGAAGCATTTACATTTAAAAAATGGGATGAAGTAGGATTCCTTCTTTCTTAAAAATGTTTCTAGAACTACTAAAAAACTTGCATTTATGAAATTGTTAAAAAAATAATTTCTCTGGATTGGACAAGAGGGGACACAGAGACCTCTGATAAGACATGGTATGTGATATTAATCAGTTTGGCTTCTTTCTCTCCTGTCTCATCAGAGGCTGGATGCCCCTTGGTTTTAGCTTCTCTGTTTCCTGCAGTAAATCATCTTTAGTTTCTCAGTTAGACACTTAGGACTGTTTTCCCTTTGCTCCCCTTTCGCTTTTGTTTGCATTTTTTTAATCTAAAGATTTATCCTTTTCCTGCTGCCTTTTTGGCTTTGTTTCCACTTTTGTAGAAGCAGGTTTAGCTGACAACTCTGCTGATCCCTTCTTGGGCTCTTCCTTCACCACCCCTTTTGCTGAACTGATCTTTTTCTTGGGCATCTTGGTGGGAGGGAGGGTGCATGCTGGGTAACTCTGGGGCTGCTGTGTGTAGCGAGCCTTTGCAAAGCTGGACTGCCTAGCTAATTTTTTTAAAAAAAGATTTTGTGGAGATGGGGTCTTGCTATGTTGCTCAGGTTGGTCTTGAACTCCTGGCCTCAAGTGATCCTCCCACCTTGGCCTCCCAAAATGCTAGGATTACAGACATGAACCACTGCACCTGGACTTCTTGTTAATCCTTTGATATCTGCAGAGTCTGTAATGATATCCCCTATTTTATTCCTGATATTATTAATTTGTATGTTCTCTCATTCGTTGTGTGTTCTTTTTTTCTTTTTTTTGAGACAGTCTCCCTCTTTTGCCTGGGCTACAGTGCCGTGGCATCAGCCTAGCTCACAGCAACCTCAAACTCCTGGGCTCAAGTGATCCTTCTGCCTTAGCCTCCTGAGTAGCTGGGACTACAGGCATGCGCCAGCATGCCCAGCTAATTTTTTTCTATATATTTTTAGTCGTCCCATTAATTTCTTTCTATTTTTAGTAGAGACGGGGTCTTGCTCTTGCTCAGGCTGGTCTCGAACTCCTGATCTCAAACAATCCGCCCGTCTCGGCCTCCCAGAGTGCTAGGATTACAGGCGTGAGCCACCGTGCCTGGCCTCGTTGTGTGTTCTTATTCATTCATAGTCTTGCTAGAAATTTTCCAACATTATTAATCTTTTCAAAGAACCATATGTCTTTTGATAATATTTTCTTCTGTTTTTCAGTTTTTAATTTTATTGGTTTCTTCTTTTATGCTTATCATTCCCTTACTTCTAATTGCTTTGGCTTTATTTTGCTCTTCTTTTTCTAGGTTTTTGAGGTAAGAACTTAGATTATTGATTTGAGACTTTTTTCTGATAGTGCTGTAAATGTCTTTTTCAGCACTGCTTTGCACGTGTCCCAGAAATTTTAATATGTTGTACTTAACTTTTTTTTTTTTGAGACAGGATCTCACTCTGTCGACTGAGCTGGATGATGCAGTGGTATCATCATATCTCACTGTAACCTCAAAATCCTGGACTCAAGTAATCTTCTTGCTCAGCCTCCCGAGTAGCCGGGACTACAGGTGCACCACCACACCCAACTAATTTTTTATTTTTTGTAGAGACAGGGTTTTGCTCTTGCCCAGGCTGGTCTCAAACTCTTTGTCTCAAGTGATCCTCCCTCCTTGGCCTCTGAAAGTGCTAGTATTATTGGCATGAGCAACTGCTCCTAGTATTTAACATTTATTTAGTACTTAACATTTTATTTAGTTCAATGCACAGTTTTATTTCCTTTATGACTTCCTCTTTGAATCATGGATTATTTAGAGGTGTGCCTTTTACTTTCCAAGTATTTATATGTTTGGAGATTGTCCTGTTATATTTCTGTTACTGATTCCTAGTTTTATTCCTTTATGACCAAGGAACATACTCTGTACAATTCTAACTCTTTTACGTTTGTTGAGGCCTGTTTTATGGGTGAAAATATGGTCTATCAGGTGTATGTTCCAGGGGATGGTGAAAAGAATGTCTATTCTGCTGTCGTTTGCTAGAATGCTTCATAAATGTTAAATAGCTCCTGTTTGATGGTGTTGCTGAGTTCTTTTATATTCTTAGACTGATTTTTCTGTATAGTTGGTCTACTAATTATTAAGAGAGGAGTGTTTAAATCTCCAACTATAATAATCAACTTGTCTATTTCTTTTTAAAATTTTATTGGTTTTTGCTTAATATTTTGCAGCTCTGTTTTTTGGTGCATTAACATTTAGGATCGCTGTGTCTTCTTCATGAATTGTCCATTTTTATCATTATGTAATGCCCCTTTCTGTCTCTGGTAATTTTCTTTGCTCTCGATTATATTTTATCTGATATTAATACATCTACACCTATTTCTTTTCAATTAATGTTTTACATAACATATCTTTTTCCATACTTTTATTTTCAACTTAACTATATTATTATGTTTGCAAATGTAAGTAACAGATGGAAAAGCTTTGGTATGGTTTGTGAGCAGATTTCAGGGATGATCTCAGAGTACAGGTTGATGATATAGATTTTAATATAAACTTAGCTTTTTGTAAGCACAAATTTC
This sequence comes from Indri indri, assembly GCA_004363605.1. Classification (NCBI taxonomy): domain Eukaryota; kingdom Metazoa; phylum Chordata; class Mammalia; order Primates; family Indriidae; genus Indri; species Indri indri. The sequence goes on along the minus strand of RJWJ010039913.1, from coordinate 11,337 downwards.
TGTTATTGATGTCTAGGTTTATTCTGGGTATGATATATTCATTGCATTAATGATCCCTATTGCCTACTGTACCCTGCCCTTTGACAGTGCTCTCCCACACTAATTCTGAGCTTGTCTTCATGAATTTCTTTGGCCAGTGGAATTGTAGCAAACATAATACAAGTAGAAGTTTGCAAAAGTACTTGAGTGATTTTTCTGCCTCTCTTGGAACCCTGATACCGTCATCAAAACAAGCCTGTGTGGTTTACTGGAGGAGAAGAGGCCACATGAAACAAAAATATCTTCCCAGTCACTCTAGACTGGCTCAGTTAACCTCTATTCCTTCAGCTGACTGCAAACATATGGAGGAACCCAACAGGAGCAGCTAAGTCCAGCCTAGATCAACATAATAGTCCAACTTATATGTAGACTCATAAGAAATAAGCTGTTTTTGTCTTAAGCTTCTAATTTTTAGGATGATTTGTTACACAGCAATAACTAACTGCTACATGAACCAGAGTTCCACAAATAGAAAAAAGAGGCTATTTAGAAGACTTTTAAGCATTTTGGCCACCCTCCACTACTTTTACAATCGATTCAATGAAACTGTAAGGCAGCTGTGGTTTTGGCCTTATATTCTTAGTTCCATACCCAGGTAGTCAGGGCTAGATAAACTGACACAAATTCAACTGGATCTTCCTGAGAGGAGAAGGGGGAAAAACACACTTGTGAAAAAGACACTGAGGAAATAAATGGCCTAGAACATCATTACATGAGCACTTTCTTCAGTAGGCCCCTCACGGCTCAGTTTTAAGAAATGTCATTAGCTACTTCAGATTAGGAATCTTTTAAGAATATTTTTTCCCAGTTAAATGTGAAGGCAAGATGAAAACTTAATTAGGAGGCTTGGCCTTTTTTTTTTTTTTTTTTAAATGCCTAAGTCATTCTATAGCAATAGATAATACTCACTGAGGTATAAGGCTGAAAATACCTGTGGATGCTATCTCACCAGATAGAAACTATATTAGGTTTAGCACTGAAGTGAATGAAAATTAAAAGGTTTTGAGTGTATTTAAAAGGAAAAAAGGCACCTCAAATAAGACCAGGAAACTGAGGCTGTCTCTATTGCAAATTTCTATCTTTGCAAGCAGCATCATACACATCAGGATGCACTAGATTATGCTGCAGTAACAAACAGCCATCAAACCTCAGTGGCTCTTAACACAACTGTATTTCTTTCACTTGCCACATGTCCTGTATGAGTTGGAGAGCCTCTTCTCACTGCAGTATTTCAGGGACAGAGGCTCACGCATGCTCCCCCTTAACACTTGCTTCCATAACCACCCAGGCAAAAAGAAACAAATGAAAAAGAGTACAAGGGGGAATGTGGAGAATTGAGCACTGGCTCTTAAAGCTACCGCATGAAAGAAACACATGGCACTTCCATTCGCATTCACTGGCCTAAGAAAGTTACATAGACGAGGGAAATACAATCTTTGTGTTTGCCTGGAAGGAGTGGGAAGCACAGTTCCCATATTTACCTTTTAAAAATGGTTTTTAAGTATTCTTTTGAGGGGAGATAGAGTTAAACACTAAGATTTTTTTATATTTTGTCACTTAAAATAATGCTGTTGTGATTACACTGATAGGGATCAGAACACACTACCCCAAAACATGGCACCTTGGCATTTGAGAAAACCGCAGAAGCCGTAAGGTCACTCTGACCTTCTCCCACCCTTCTTCCTTGCAGCAGGCCATAAAACCTAGGAAGGTCATTCTCTGACCCTCTCCTCTGAAGACCTTCACGTGACAGACGTCCTGTCCTATAACCAAAGGAAATGCCAAAGAGAACATGAACAAACAGGCCTTCCTAAATTCTTCCCAGTTTATCACCATTAGATACTACCCTTTTGTCTTCCAATCATACTTCTGTAAGACTGCCCATAAAAAGATGTAGTTTTCCCTGGTTCCTTTGAGTCTTCATTTCTGAAGGCTCTCATGTAATGCAAAACTCATATTACATAAATTTTTGCTTTTGTTTTGTCAATCTGTCTTCTGCTATAGGGGTTTCAGCCATGAACCTTCTGATGGGGGAGGAAAATCGATCACTTTTTCTCTCCCACGTTTTCTGGCACCCAATGCAGTGTGGCTGAGACACCCCACTGGTTCTGGAGCCTGAAAATGAGATCCAGGGGCAACTGACAGCATGCTGGAAGAAAGGCGGGGATTTTTATGAAGATCAGCTCTTCTGGATCTCTGTCTGCATTACCCTGTAGAGAGTGGAAGGTAATTTTTTTTTCTTGTCCCTTCCTTTCCAACTTCAGATTAGCAGGAGAAAAACATTTTAATTTTTTTGAATAGCGACTCTTATCTCATACTTTGTGGGACCCCTGTGCATACGCACGTAATAAATTTGTGTGTCTCTTCTCCTGTTAATCTGTCTACTGTCAAGTTAATTCCAGAGACTCAAATTATCAAACCTTCAGAAAATAGAGGGAAAGTTTAAAATTCCCCTACAGAGACCTCCATGATGTAAGAAGCACCAGTTATTATTTCTGTTTCCAAACAGAAAAATTGGGCATAGAAAGGCTAAGATGTGATCTTTATTGTCAATAGAAATTTATTTTATTGAACAATTATGTAGTGATTATTACGTGCCAGATATAATGCAACCTATGAAATATGTATTATTTTTACCCCTGTTAGGCAGATAGCTAGGGATTCTAGGTCTCCTAGGGACGAAAGTGGGTGCTGTTGCCACCATCTTGGTCCTGCCCCACCCAAATTCTCCATACCTGGGGGATGAGGAAATACCCTACGAATCTGCCAATCAGAACTTGGTGTACCAGCTGCAAAAGAATGCAGAGGATTCTCTAACCCACAGGCCAAGCAGCATGGGTACCATAAAGTCCAGAAAGTGACCTAGAACTCACAAGCGTAGTTAAGGCTCAAGTCATGCAACTCCCAACTGTCCAATCAAAATGGTTCCATGGTGACCTCTGAGCCATGAGGGAGGTCCCTACCCAGGCACTATAAAATAAGACACAGACCATAGCCAATCTCTGTCTTTGCACCCTTCCTTTGGTTCTCACTTTGCTGCAGCAATGGGTCTGGTCATCATCTGTGGCATATGTACCATGCTCTGTAAACCTATATCTTGCTTTTCCGCTATAATCCTATCTTTCTCTCCTTAATAAACCTCACTTTCATGCTTGCCTAACTCTGGCATGTCTGGTCAATCTTCGGCCATGAGTGTGCCAAGAACCGACATTTCAGACTGAAACCTGATATCCCCATTTTTAAGATGAGAAAACTGAAGATCAGTCAAGGTATGTAACTATCTCAAGTCATACAGTCTGCCTCCAGGACAATATTTTTCACCACTCAGTAAGGCTAGGACAAAGAACAAAATACTCTAACTTGTGGGGTTAATATTTTTTCTAGTAAACTAGGCAAGTGTGCATTCAGTTATCTAATGAGTAACTGAAGCCATATTCTCATTTCTGTCCAATGTACTCTTGGGGAAAAAAAAATATCACTTCCTTCTATCTCTCCAGGTTTCGTTGGCTGGTCTGTAAATTAAATGAACACAAGACAGATCAGCAGGAGAAAAACAATTTTAATTGCGTGTGCATGCAAGGGAGTCCCACAAAAATACGAGACTCAAAGAAGCAAGTAGATGATTGAGGCTTATATATCACCCTGAGCCCCAGAGAGGAATGGGTGTTTGGGGGTTCTCGAGGGTGCGGGGGACAAATTCTGGAGGGTGATGGGAAAGGCCTGGTTAAGATGAGTTGGCCTATAGCACCTTACACAAAGGCAAGATTTGTTATGTAGATTTAAGTGGATGCCTTCTCTACTGATTGAGAGTCTCTAGTGATTTAGTTATTTTCTTCCTTCTGTGAGAGGGAGACGCCCTTACAAATGAAGATTTCTTCTATAGATGCTAATTTCTCTTACAAAGGGTAGCTTTTTTTCTGAACTTCTGTGTCTGAAGTTTCTCAGCATAATCATCTTAAAATAATCAACATGCCAAAGAGGCATATTTAGTGTGGCATATTCTGTTCTCCTGCAGTCTATTTGGAGATGTCATGCTGTTAACTCCATCAGTCCCTGCTCTATCAATTTTTTATCAGGTGTTCTTACTAATCATACTCCTCACACTTGATATGCTGCTTGTTTTATAAGTGACTTCACCATGAAAGCAAAACAAAATCAATTCCAATAAGGAGCTGAAACCACTGGTACATGAAATGACAAAGTACTGAATTTGTGCCGGAGGCCATATTTTTTAAAGGATACATTTATTAAAGCAGGATTTATTGCTTGGCTACTTCAAAGAGATAAAAAGGAAACCAAATACAAATGTGGCGAGGCTAAAAGGGATGGGAAGATCCTCAGGCGCTCTCTTCTTTAGGGAATGGGAGGACCACACCAATCCTGTTCTCATCATTCAACTTGTTCACAAACGATATGGGGGCGAGGATGACCCTTTGTCAACCAAGAAAGATAAATAGCGTCTTAACACTACATTATTTAATCGACTATGAAATAAGGTAGATACAATCATTCAGCCATTGCCCCCCACGTCTATTTTAATCTGAATTTGATTGCTGCAACTACAAAGTATCAACTAACTTCGCTATGACTAATGTAAGAGAAGGAGCCATGAGCTTATAAAAATTATCCTGCATTCCTATTCTCTTAAAGAATTACGCTAAAATGTTTGATCATTTCAAGTTTCTTTAAAATACCTAATTTTTAGGTTTCTCTGATTTAAAAAGTTCAGACAAAACAGAACATGATGTAAGATGTCAATGTTTGTAACAGAGGTATCAATATTTTCATTACTGTACCCTCTTCTCAATATTTACTTTTCTGTATAATGAATTCAAGTATTTCTTTAACCAGAACATTTAAGCTGCTTGCTTACGAGAACTGCAACATATGGTTTTCCTCTTCCACTTTTTAATATTTTGGTCTCCAGTGAATCCGCATGCATAAGCTTTCTTCCTTTAGCTGGATTCCACAAATGAAAGGCTTTTCTTTTTCTGATTGTAGATTAGCTTGCCAAGAAACAAACACGAGCTGGAGAACATCACTTTAATTTATTGATGGGATACAGATGACACGGAAGTCTGTCCTCTTCTAGGCTTTTGGGAACGCTTTAGGCTGACCCAGCACAGCTGAGTTCATACGGCAAAGACAGACTTTGCCAAAAACTGAAGCCAATAGTCATTGCAAACCTCTGAACCAAAACATTCCTTTAGTGCTTGAATTTCCCTATAATTTGTGTAGATTCCCTTTTTGTCAATGAAGCTAGCAGTGGATAACTAGCTTAGTGCAATCAGACAAAACAACTGTCCCATTCATTCAGTAATTAGATGATAGCTGTACTGCATGCTTTATGGTTTCCGTTGTTCATTCTTTCCTTTCTTTTCAAATCCCTGGAGACAAACTCTGGGATGTTTGGCAAAGCAGAGGTTCTTGTTGAAAAATATCCTGTCTTTTTTACTTCTGGGTTGCTAATAAGTTCTATTCTCAGAGGCAAAACATTAGATGCACATAGCAGGGGAGGACCAGCCAAGTTAAAATAAAAGTTTGGTTATATATATTACCTTTTTCCTCACTTTACAGTTTTGCCTTACCCAATACTGAAGAAGGTTTTTACTCTTCTTATAGCTAACAGCATGTAAACATATTTGATACTCAGGCTAAATGCTTATAGCAGATCTTACATAAATTCCTTTTTAAACTTTCAGAAATAAAAATTTTATGAGAAGTAAAGCAGAGACAGAAAGATAGGGAAAATAAATGGAGAGGAAGGCCGTGTGATGAGAGTTAATCTGCTTTGAAGAGCACATGGCAGATTAAATTACTGGTTGTGAAACTGGACTAAGAACTATGTGCTAATATTTTTCCTACTTTCTTTTCAGCCTTTTTGTATCTTAAACCACTGGAAGAGAAGGGAGGGAAAGCTTCTACAAGAAAACAACAATACCACCTCAGACGTCATTGCCACTACTGCCTGTAAGATGCAGAGGTGTTGCATGCACAAGTTGGTATTGTTTGTTGCCTGCACTGAAGATTGTCTGGTCCTGTAGGGGGTCTTGGTTGCAAGCAACACAGATTAAGCTAGTTGAAGGAAAAGGAGGACATTTTGGGCTACTCTATCTAAACAAGGAAGGTGGAAGTGGAGCCGTCTTTAGGGAAGAAATGTCTGGAATCAAGGACCTGGGTCCTTGTCCGGATTCTTTCTTCCCCTTCTCTGCTTCTCCTTTAACTTGAGAGTTTTTATCCCCCCGGTCCACCTGGAACCACAGCTAGAGATACGGATAATGAAATTTTCAGCTTCAATTACAGATCTGAAATAAAAAATTTGAAAAAGACTACTTTCTTCTCAGACTCCGATTACCCAGGAAAGTACTGTGATTTGCCTGGCTTGGGGACATGTACCTTTTCTTGAAACAATCATTCTGGACATTGAGATGAGACATTATAACTGGCCCAGCCTACGTTACACACCTATCCATGTCCCCGGGGTGAAGGGCATGGGCTATATATCTAGAATAAGGGAAGGAGGCCAAAACAAATAAAAATAAGAGCCATTAGAAATTTCTGTCTCTGTTCCTCAGTTTATCCACTTAAAAATAGTATTTCATATTTGAGGATGCCATGTGTTGGGATTCTTCCCTGAAAATACAGTGTAACTTAATATATCAAGTAGATTTTAGTTGTAATATTGGGGAGGCAGAAGGTGGTCAATTGAATTGCAAAGGAAATGGTGTTTATAGTCCTCAGTTTGATGCATGAGCACAAGAAAATTTTGCAATTATTGAGGTTAAGCTCCCCATCTACTCTAAGGAATACTTGAAGGTTTTTTTTTTTCTCTCTAAGTATTAACTGATGGGAAAGTAGTACTTACAGTCTATTACTGTTAAATGACAGTCTAATTTTTCTCATTATTAAAGTGGTAAAAAAGTTGGCCTGAAGGTTAGTTACAGTGTGCAGAGTGGAAAGGGGATACCTAAAACTATCACCTTGTTCCAGAGCAGGGGTTGGGAAATTTTTTCTATAAATGGTCAGATAATAAATGCTTTTGGCTTTGTGAGGCATATCGTCTCTACTGCAACTATCCAACTCTGCTCTTGAAGTGGGAAAGCAGCCATAGATACTATGCAAATGAATGGGTGTGGTTATGTTCCAATAAAACTTTATTTACAAATACAGGGTATGGGCAGTAGTTTGTTGATCCTGACATTCATAATGTATGTCAAAGAGGTGTATTTGCATTTGTATTAGCATCATTTACAAGTGTTTTTAAGCAACCTAAGAGCAGATTTATAGAAACAGTTTGATTAGAAGATTGATTATTAAATATAGTGAATAGAAGTTTAAAATGGTAATTCTTGGGTAAAAACATAACCACAATTAAACTATTCCCACTATTGAAAACTACTTCCAGATGCACTGCTTGTTTTATGTTAACAAGTTTTTCAAGAATTAACATAGCATTGATTGAAATTCAAACCAAAAATAAACCTTTGGCATCAAGTGCATATTTTACAGGATGTGAGCATACCTAACTTTTTTTTAATTCTGTTTTATTTCTGGGACAAAATGGTTACTGGCAACATATTGTCAGCAAATTTGTTCTTTTATTTGTAATGCTTGCAATCATGTGAGTGTACCATTATTATCTGACATTTAAAATATATCTCAATTGAAACATGATACATTTTATGAACTAAAAAACTTGGAACTCCTTCAAGCAGAGGATTATATTTATAATATAACATTCAATATTTCCATTATATCCCTTTATTTTTAGGCATTTATTAGGTAGTTATAAAAAAATCGCTTTGGGACCAATCTTGATGTGCTTCTTAAATGTGATGATTATATAAAATAAGAAAATATATTTACCATATTTCATTAATTTTAAGATGCACTTTTAAAAAAGTTTAACCTCTCTGAAGTCAGGTTCTTCTTATGATGGGAGACATCTTACAAATTGCTATCTGCCAAGTTGCAGTCATGAAACAGTTGTAATTACCTGCATGAAATTGGCCTGAAAACTCTCCCATGGAACTTTATGGTAAGATACAGAAAGTCAGCATTAATATTTACTTTATTTACATAAAGTTGATATGAGGGTCAGGGTCACACCAGCCTTGATGTTGCAAAGGAGAGTCTCATGTAGAAAGTCATAGACATTAATGGTGCTTAAACAAAATTTGATTTAGAAGAATAACCTCTAAATGCAAAGTAGTTTGGAAATATCTTTACTGATTTTATTTATTTTGTTAACATATCCTCTTTTATATATGCATAAGAGTAATGCACAAAATATATATCTAAAGAAGTCTAAAAGAGCTTTTCTAGTAAGTATAAAAAATTCTACGTGACAAAAAAGCATTGTGTCATGGTTTAATAGGAAGCAATTTTTGTCTTAGTGGTGTATGAGATAGTGCTTCCTATAATTAATTGCATGTTAGATGCAATGATATAAAGTAATATATACATATATTTTTAAATTAATAAACACCAATTTTATTTCTTATACTTAAGTGATAATAATTATGATAAACCACTTTACCGCTCCTGTTAAAGAATGCAATTTGTTAACTGCAAAAAGTATAGCAAGTATAGCATCCACTTACTCATTGAACTCTCATGGACTCTTCTAAAACACAACTTGAAAAGATCCAGCCTGAATATTTAATTTCAGTACACTGAATTCAAGAACAAATACACATTTACAAGTATCAAGGCTATAAATTACTATCATCATGATGACTGTCAGCCTCAATATCACCTTCAAGTTTTCTCTTCAATGTTTTTGATGTTTTCATTGTAAGTAGTTTATGATGACATCATTTTACTGTCAATAAGAATAATTTTGGACCCAATTAATGATAGATTAATTGGAACACTTTGAACTGCAAGTACGACAACACTGATGATTTTATATATGTAAGCTACTATCATCATTGTACATAGAATGATATCTTTTGGAAAATAATTATTGTCAGTATCTACTACTTTAGCTGAAATAGATGTGAATTCTTGGGTTGGTGTGTCTGGGGTGGGAGTACTTGGTCTGCTAGACACTAAACCTACAGTTAACGAAGGAACTCTTTCTCTTTCCTCAGAAGAAGATAACTTTTTTGTAAGGGCTTAAATATATAGTTTTCCACAGTTAAGCACTCTCTGTCACATGGCTATCTAGGTCACAAATATGGTTTAATTAATGCCAAAGGGAATGATATTTTTTGCCCTGAAATATCTAGTAAATATTCTTTTGGGAGGAGAGGTAAAAGGTCAGAGCAATACTAGATTGATTGGTAATCACACATTAACAATATCACCAGTGGTTTCTTTAATGATGTTTGACTACATTTTTGCAGGATATAGAATGTGGTCACATATTGGAAGAAATACACTGAAATCAGATTATAACTTTTGTCTCTTAGTCTCTGATTACAGTATTTTTCAGGATTTGCATTCATTGGTGCATGTTTTGGCATGTCTTTGGCAGACACCATCTTACCAGACTTGATGATAGCTGGTGATCATACTTCTTTTGCTAAATCACCCACATTAATGTTATTGTTATAATTTCAATGTGGCTTTTCCTACCTCTAGTACATTGGCAAGAAAGATGTTGGTCTGCAACATGGTCCTTACAGTAATTTAACACATTTTCTAAGAATGTAAATAATTGTTCATATTTTTGTGATTTAATTCTTATTTTAATAACTTTTAGGAGATAATGTGAACTATCTGGGAGTCATATTACTTTAATAAATTGAGGAATTTGTTCCTGTTTTGGCAACAGAGAAAACTAGCTTTAACTTTTTATGTTGTAAATGGATTACATATATCTAATTCTTTTGTATATAAATCAACAAATTTGATGAAATTGGTGTCTGGAAGTGGGGTTATATCACACAAGTAACAAAATGTAGCCGTGCCTTTGGAACTAGAAGGTGGGTATAGGCTGAAAGAATTTTGGTGAGCATGATGAATTCAACTGGATTTGCTGCTTGAAGCTAATATCTGAAGGCTTCCTGAAAATCACGGAAATCCTGTGGAGGGGGATTTGAGGCAGTAGTATGTCCCTTGAAGTGTTGTGTGATCCAAGATGATGTCTGAGTGAGACTAAGATGAGAATAATTAAAAGAAATTAACAGTTAAAAGAATCTATCCTAATAGTGAAATATAAAATTTTACTCAAATATTGTTTCATATTTTAAAAAGTTTTGGAGAATTTTTTCCCCTAAATTTTTTTGCTTTTTCCTCCTAAATGTAATGTAAGCTTATAAGGTGGGGGAAATATGTCTGTTTTGTTTGCCAGTAGATTCCTAGAATTTAAGGTAGTTAGTCATCTATAGGTCTAGGTAAATACTTTTTGGGTTAATAAAATTAATTTAGACCACTGTCACTGGTGGGCCCGCCCCCTTCAACAGTACAGCAGCTACATGCCTATGCACACCCTCCACAGCCCTGAGGACTAGCCTCCCCGGTATCCACTACTGCCACTGACAACTTTGCTCCCTTCAGTGGTGGAGCCACCTTTACCCATGAATGCCCCCTGAGTATCAGGTTGCCTGGGGCCCATCACTGCTGCCCATAGTGACCCTAGTCCCTCCAGTGGCTGAGCTACTGCACACCATGCTTGTGCCCCAGGGGCCCAAGAACTGGCCTGCCTGGCACACCAACCCTCAGCAAAGCCCTTCCTCAGCTTCCAAAAATAATTGCAGCATAAGTCGCTGAAGCACTCACAGACAATGATGACATTGATTATAGGTGAAGAAATCATACAAAGACTACAGCACTTCACCCAGAAACAAAGCTAAAGCACCCTACCCAACCAACACTATAGGATACATCTACAGGAAAAATTCTTTCCCTGTGAAAGCTATGCCATAAAATTGGAAGAAGCAACTATTCCACTAGATGTACAGATACCGATGTAGGAATACAAGAAATATGACAAAGCAAAGAATCATGTGACCTTCAGAGTAGCATAATAATTCTTCAGTAATAGACCCAAAACAAAAGGGAATCTGTAAAACGTCTAAAAAGGAATTCAAAATATACATCTTAAGGAAACTCAGCAAAGTATAATAGAACACAGACAATTCAATGAAATCAGGAAAACAATTCATGGTCTGAATAAAAACTTTAACAAAGAGATAGAGATCATAAAAAAGAATCAAACAGAAGTCTAGAAACTAAAGAATTCAATGAGGAAAATAAAAAATATAATTGAGAGCTTCGACAATAGACTAGGGCAAGCAGAAGAAAGAATTTCTAAACTTGAAGACAAGTCTTTTGAAATATCCTTGTGAC
>RJWJ010039912.1:0-14201 GCA_004363605.1 Indri indri | reverse complement strand
ACGTGTTACATAAGCAAGAAGATACGACCCACCTAGATAGTTCAGAGAAAGGGCCACTGCATCATAAATGCAATGGCAGGGCCCACAGAGGTCACGGAGCTAGGTCAAACTGGCAGGTGAGAACAGGCACATCTGTACCCCTCTAAAGACTTTTGCACTGAAGGATTTGGGCCCTGTGTTACAGATCTCCCCACTTTTCAAGAGATGTCAGACATCCAGAGTTTTATGGAAATATCCACACTTTGAAATGCAGGCAACTAACCCAATAGCACTTGTAAAAAGCCCAAAGAAAACACGTCTGAGGATGAGCTTTGGCCTGTGGACCACTGGTGTGTGGTTATGGATATTAGGAACATGTCAGACAAAGTGGCACCAAGAAAGCAGAATGAGACAATCCACATGGACGTTCTGGACAAAGAGACTGCAAGAGGCCCACACAGAGCCAGAGAGAAGAGAGCAAGAGAAGAGTCGTCCCCAGGCCAGGCCTCAAGTGATGAGCCTACAGATGCCAAGATGCCTGTCCCCTCCTGGTGCAGCTGCTGGACTCCTGCTTCTCTTTAACAGCCGCCCCAGCGCCACCTCCTCCCTGAAGCCTGTCCTGACCTCCTCAGAGAAAGGCTTATGTCCTCTTCCCCACCTTCCCACCTCTTTGTGCTCCTTGGCCATTGGCACACTGGGGGGCGCCCCACAGAAGGGGTCGCCTTCTCCAGTGCTGGTCTACTCCAGGTCTTGTGTGATTATATAGTAAACATTGCTGGATAAATTACAAGTCAAAGGGGGAATGGGAGGACCTCGACCCCAGAGCTTCATGAGCATAAATTCAAATCAAACCACCTGTCTCTGGATTTACTTGGGCAAGTTACTTAATTTCTCCAACTTCAATTTCTTCATCAAAAAGAAGGATCAAGTCTCTATTTTGTAGAATCCTTGTGAGAATTACTCAAGACAAGTCACCTAGTATAGTGTCTGGCACATAGTGCTTAAGGAATAACAGTCATAATAGTATTAATCAGTTGGACCCTGAAGGAAAAGTCTATAAATTAGAAGGGAGAGTTATTGCAGAAAACAGTAGGAAGTATTAGTTAATCCTTTGCAGCTGTGCCAAGATAAATTAGTTCCATAACTTAGTATTATAACTTCCCTCAACTGTACCCTTCAGGATCTGCACCCAATTTTCCCATCATGAGGGGTATATTCATTATTCTCTTGAGCCAACTGTATGTGCTGATCCCAGCAAAATGGAAGCAGGACAAAGGCCTGCCCCATCCAAGAAGAAGGTGATGGGGGAAAAAAAACACACCCAAGGGAACACTCACCAGCAAGAAAATGTCCTTGTCACTCATGAAAACTGAAAGTTAAGACCCTGATAGAAGTAGCGCTAAAAAGAACCTTGCTGAATGCAAATTTATTCTAAATGAAGAACCAAGTTTCCTCCAGGCTGGGTAAGAGGTTCTGTTTTATCATGTGTTGCAAGCTGAATGTAGACCAGCTCTCTTAATTGACTTGAATGAACCATGTCTGAATATAAGTTTTGAAACCCAAAACAAAAGAAGACAGAGCATAAATGGTTGAAATGGAAAGATTTGAAAACATTTATTCTACTAGACCCTGTATGCTGGTCATATTTTAAGTGAATGTTGAAATATTCCAGGAAGCTGAATTAAGAGGAAAGAGATGAGCCATAGGTAGAATTATAAATTGTCAAATGAAAAATTGGAGGGTGGGTGGGAATCCCTTCTAACTGAGAATACCTAATAATGAGGGCACTTTTTTGTGGCATGTTTTTTCCACCAATACATCAAATGTAATACAAGCTTAACCACATTTACCCTCATTTTCTCTGACAGAAAACAAATCATGCAGCTAAATGAACAATTCAAAGCAGTGTATGAATTTCAAGACCTGAAGGAAACCATAGTAAGAATGAAGAATGAGGCAGACCTCTTATTTAAAGACCTTCAGGAAGAAATTGATTTACAATCCGGTGTCCTTAATGCAAGCATCATGGGTAAGGGAAAAAATGCATTTTCGACTGTTTTTGCACCAAGTTTGATGGAATCCATAGTGCATTCCATTAGTGAGTCATTCTGTGCTTACCACCATACTGCCTGCACACTTCAGAGCATGCAAACACACCCATTAAAGGTACTGTTTATTCGTGGATATTTCAACTCTTTAAACATTGCAGAGCCTAGAAGGCATTTGCTCAAAACAACAAGTAAAGCTAACAATGTCTGATACTAAACACATACTAACACCCAATCCGATCTTCTAGTTCCAAACCCGTGTGAGGGATTTCGAGTAATCAGCAACTTAGAGATTCTGATATGGCCACAAGCAAATGAGAGAGATATGTTTCTATGCCTTCCTGGGTATAAACCACTCTATTTCCAATAACCATAAATGCAAAGGAATATGAGGCAAAAAGGAATTAAACACAACATCGCTCATAAGAACTTTGTAGGGATTGGAGTCATGCAACACACTACAGGCCCTTAATTCATTTTGCATAGTTCTTAAAACTGAATGTAAGCCATGCCAAAGCTAAGTTCACCTTGGAGGAGAAGTGGAACTCTAAAGCAAAACTTTGATTAGCTCATCCCCCATTTAAGATGACATCCCTGTTATGTTTGGGAGTGGACAACCTGCTCCTACCAAGAGAAGCAACAGTGAGTTCATTCACACCTAACCCATCTAACTGAGAGGTAAAGGGAAAATACACATGAACCCATGTCAAGACAAAAATATTGGCAGCTTTTCCTTATCCGATGTGTACACTCCTGTTTTTCATCTGATCTTGACCTAAGAAGGAGAAAACAATAGAAGGCAATTAGGAATCCCTAATTGCTCTAAAGGAATGCCTAAATAAATCCTCACCTGGAACAGAGTACCCGTGACAAGAACTCAAAATCCATCAGAGGTCACCCCAAGCCAGGTAGAATAAAGTAAAACTGCCCCCATGCTAATCCTCTTATATTTGCAGTCCAACAGCCGTTACTGAGTTTTTCTCAGTGCTTGGCATTGTGCAGTACCAATAGGGAGATGAATAATCCAGGATAATGGGGGAGATAAGAATATAAACAACCCCAAACAGCACTTAAGACTGTGTTAGAGCATCTTTAAGCTGCCTTGAAAACAGAGCAGCAAGAACTGAATTCTTCCTGGGTTTATCAGGAAAGGCTGCAGAGAGTAGGTGGCAATTGAATAGGGCTTCACAGGATGGAAATACATTTGCCAGATAAATAAAAGCTCAGAATTTTTCTAAGCAACAGGAACATTTTTTTGATAAATGAAAAACATGATATATTAAGAATATGGGCCACGCGTGGTGGCTCATGCCTGTAATCTTAGCACTCTGGGAGGCCGCGGCAGGAGGATAGCTTGAGGTCAGGAGTTCAAGAGCAGCCTGAGTAAGAGCGAGACCCCCGTCTCTGCTAAAAACAGAAGGAAATTCACCAGACAACTGAAAACAGAAAAAATTAGCCGGGCATGGTGGTACATGCCTATAGTCCCAGCTACTTGGGAGGCTGAGGCAGGATGAGCTTGAGCTCAGGAGTTTGAGGTTGCTGTGAGCTAGGCTGATGCCACGGCACTCTAACCAGGGCAAGAGAGCAAGACTCTGTCTCAAAAAAAAAAAAAGAATATGGTAGGGTAACAACCAGGAAAGTTTAAAAGATAAGGTGTGGTTGTCTCATGCCTGAATTTTGGTAATGTAGGGACCCTAAGCCTTCCTAAAATATGGAGTTAAAGTTTAAAGACCTAATGTATTATAATTTACATTAAAACATACCATATTACTTTCAAAAATGTGTATTTTAATACAAACAGAGAAAATATAGAGAAGTGCTTAAGAATACAGGTTCTAGAGTCAAACTACCTGGGTTGAAATTCTGGCTTTATCTCTTACTATCAGTGAGATTTCAGACAAATAACTTACTTCAGCAGAGCCTCAGTTTCCTTATTAGTAAAATGAAGATGATCATGTGAATGTGCCTTTCACACTGTTTTGTGAAGATCACGGAAGAAAACTGATGGGAAGTACAGTACAGGCACATGGAAAGCACTCAATCAGCTGTTGTTAGCTATTGTTCTCCGCCTCAACGTCAGGCGTCCGCAAACTACAGCAGGAGGGCACATCCTGCCCACAGCATGTTTTCGTAAATACCGTTTCATTAGAACACAATCTCGCATCTTTATTTCCACGCTGTCTGTAGCTGCTTTCACTCCACATGGCAGAGGTGACTAAGTAACAAACGCTGTGGCTAGGCACGCCTAAAAGATGAATATTCTCTGGCCTTTGCAGAAAAAGTTCGTAAACTCCTGCTCTGTAGAGTTAAGTAAACTTAGTTGGTTTATCATATTTGAGTTTATATAGGTATTCATGATTAATACCTTACATTTGTGGAACATTTTACAGAACATTTTCATATTATCTCGATTCTTACATGTTGTCACCAATTTACAAAATCTAGGAGATTAACTGATTTGCTCAAGGACATACCCAGGCAGCAAAGGGTGAAGCCAAGACTCACCCCATGTCTGTGGACTTAAATCACAATGATCTGTATCTGTTATATCTGTATCTATTACACTACATCTAATCTTTCTCCATTATATGCAAATTCAAGGAAGAGGATGTTGAAATTCTGCAGTGATCATTGAGACCAAGACAGTATCCAAATTGTGGAATGATTTCCTTGATCGTTAATATATAATTTCATTTGCTTTCACAAAATTTACCTTACCTCAATTTGCGTTGGTGTAGACTCCTCAGAAAACATCAAGAAGTATTATCACGTATCATCATCTGCTGGAAAAAAAGCTAATGAAACTAGTTCCATCATAAATAACTCTGAAAATACCAGGAATGACTCACTCACCATCTTAGATACGCTAACATCAAAAGGAAACTTGTCATTGGAAAAATTAAAGCAGATTAAGATACCAGATACCCGAATATTAAATGAAAAGGTAAGCATTCATGTTATAATAAAAGCATTTGTGGTTTCTACTTGGTATATAGACCTCTTCAATTGTATTTCCCTATCTTACATTTTTTATTTTATATTTATATTTTATAAATATAAAAATGTATATATAAATATATGTAATACCTATGTTATGTAATATATAAATAATATATAAATTTTTTAAATTTTTTATTAAGTCAACATTTAATCAAAATCAAAGAGTAAAGATTGTAGTTTGATTATTTTATATTATTTACTATTTCCAAAATGGTACAGATTTTGGACACTTGCTTCTCTTTGCCTCATTATAAGTAAATTTCTATTTTAAAAGAATAAAAGTGAAATTTACATGGAAACCCTAAACATTTAACTACTTTCCCCCAAAAAAACTATAAATATAAAAATGACATGTGATGGGAAGAATGAGGTCAGAAAAAAAAAAAGAGAGAAATGACAGATTGGCACAATAATGGTAAATAAGATATGTGTTCCCCAGGAAACATTGAATGGATCACCCTTACATACCAGGCACGAACGCCTACTGAAGAAACACACGTGAATAAAGCGGTGCTTTGCCTCAATGAGCCTGGGTGGCATTAGAAAAAACTCTGCCCACAAACTGCTTTTTAACATGAATCATTTCTCCTGTAAGGTGTGCGGAGATCTGGGGAACTTGCTGTGTGCGCTCTCGCCCTGTGGCGGTGCCCTCTGCATGGGCCCTGAGGGGCACAGGCGGTGTGGTGGTCCCGGCTGCCACGGCTCCCTGACCCTCTCAGGGAATGCCCTCCAAAAAGCCCAGGAAGCAGAATCCATGATTCACACTCTGGACAACCAGGTTCATGGGTTGAAGAATCAGGTAAATGTCTACTCTTGATTTATTTGTAAAGTTATAGCAATAAAGAAACAGACTGAAATTTATAAAATTGTCATTTAACTTGTTAATTCTAGATATTAGGTGTCCTTATGCCTGGAAATATAGGATAAAAATATAGATATGGATATAAATGTAAATTTAGAAATAGATTTAGAATAGATGTGTGTATATATGTATGCAGTTGACCCTTGAACAACACAGGGGTTAGGAGTCCCAGCCCGTCACACACAGTCAAAAATCCATGTGTAAATTTTGACTCCCCAGAACTTAACTACTGTTGACCGGAAGCCTTACCAATAACAGTTAATGAACACATATTTTGCATGTTATATGTATTGTATACTGTATTCTTATAATAAAGTAAGCTAGAGAAGAGAAAATGTTATTAAGAAAATCATAAGGAAGTGAAAATATATTTACTCTTCATTTAGTGGAAATGAATCATCATAAAGGTCTTCATCCTCATCGTCTGCACGTTGAGTGGGCTGAGGAGGAGGAGGAAGAGGAGGGGTTGGTCTTGCTCTCTCAGGGGTGGCAGAGGCAGTGGAGATGGAAGGGGAGGCAGAAGAGGCAGGCACACTTGGTGTAACTCTTATTGAAAAAAAATCCACGTACAAGTGGACCTGCGCAGTTCAAACCCAGTTGTTCAAGGGTCAAGCATGTGTGTGCGTGTGTGTGTATGTGTATGAAGAGAAAGAGATGAGAAAGGACTCAAAGTATATTATTGTAGGTCATATACTTTTATGGACATGTTTTTTCTACAGCAAACACTACATAGAAATGTCAAGATGGCTAGCCTGGAAGGTTTGAAAACTACAGATCCCTCAAAGCAAAGAATAATTTTCCATAAATTCAGGGTATATTTGAAATTCTAAATGTACAGATTGTAATGTTAGAATTTAATTTTAGAAAATAGTTTAATAAGAATATACCCTTATGCTTTGAATTCTTCCTGTGTTGATAGACAAGATAAAGTTGTTTTAACATTTAACTACCTTATAATTGAATCTATAATAAATTTGAAATGATTTCATTTACCTTTTACTTATTTTATACATGAATATTATTTTTAATTACCTAGTTTTCTTTAGGTTTTTTTGAGAATGCATTGCAGTCCTTGGTTTTGAAAACAAGATAAGGAAATGATCCCCAACCTGTTCCTTTTTTGACAACACACATAGAACCTCTGACAAAGAAGAAAAAGCTTTCAAAGGGCTGAATTTTTTACCCATATATGTTGAATATTATACAGTCAGCATTCTTGTCTGTAAGCAGTAGAAGCCAACTCCTGAGCAAAAAGGAAATATAAGGACATCTGGGTCTCAGAATCAAGAGAAGTATAGAGGGCCATGCTTGGGAATGAGTGACAGCCATAGCCAAGACACACACACTCCCATGCCCATGTGTCCTTGTTCACTGGCTTGAGAGTCCAAGTTCTGGAGCAAGCATCTGATTAGCCAAGCTGGAGACCAAATATTGAAAATTACTTACATAATCACGATTCTGTATTGCCACATCATTTTCACTTATAAGCAATTCTTCATTGCTTTAATAAATATTTCTTGAGTACCTACTATGTTCCAGGCATTGATCTAGAAGTTGAGACTACAGCAGTGAACATAACAAATGCAAATCCTGGCCTTACATCCCAGTGGTTAAAACAGTCCTTAATTGTTTAACGTAATTTTAAACTATTGTCCCTTCTCAAAAAAAAAAAAAATAGAAATCTTACCCCATTAAAATGAGTTCTGATTGCCACTTGATTATATTTTTTTTCACTTGATTATATTGTTAAGTTAATAATAGCATTAAGTAATTGGTGTTAAAAGATAACCCCCGAAATCCATATTAGCAGAATCTGGTTCAATCAACACATCAATGGAGAACTAGAAAAGGATGAGAGGGGTTGTCATGTTGATTAAATAGTGTGCTAGTTCCCTCTTGATTAGGAGGGGGAAGAGTGCCAAAAAAGATTGTGAGAGAATTCTCAGGAGTCACTTGTGACAGAAGATGGATTGCAGAGAGATGTTTTAAGAGTGAAGTAATTTAGCGATCTCTTTCTTTCTGAATATGGTATCAACTAATCTACGCTGAGATTTCATCTGTATCACTTGGTGCTTTCCTGCCTAGCGTATTTATTTCTGGAATTCTCATTTTATTGCTATCCATTTGTTCATGCTGCTATCCATTTTAAAGTTAAGAAAGTTCTAGAAAATTAAGGATCAACTCAAAAAAATTAAGATACACATTTTTAATCACGTAAATACTTCCTTTTTGTTTTATCATTTGCCAAATGACTATAATTTAAATCCTTTTTCACAAAATCTGTATGGCTCAAATTAAGCAAGCTCCTTTTGTGGGAAAATAAAGGGAGTCGTTTTTTTCTTTTTTTTTCCTAATCATGTTTGATCCTAATTAGCCCTATTTCTGTCACAATTAATTTATTCAATAAAGCTCAGCTTGTTAGCAATATTGTCCTATTGCTTTCTGGAGTTTTTTTCCTCTCTCTCTAATTTGTTGGAATCCCAAGAAAAAGTCCACGACCTTTCTCAAATCACACAATGAAGAATTTGCACTTCTAGGTTGCTAGCTTGTTAGTCCTATCATTCCTGCACCAAGTGTACAGAGTGTTTAGAATTTATCTTTGTAGCCCACTCTCAGTTCAAGTTCATTTATTAAGGGGAAGAATGCTTTCTTGTTAGCTTTCAAAGGAAGTACATTACTTGAATTTGAGGAATGTTTAGAAGAGTAACTATTTTAACTTATAGAAAAGAAAATGTTGTCAACCCATTAAACATGATGACTGGGTATGTAGTCCTAAGTAATTTCTATACAAGTTTTGGTATCATAAAATGCTAAAGCCTCATTAAAACAAGATTTGTGTTTTACATTTATGTTAGAAAAATTCATTAGTACTAGGTCAGTATTGTTTTCAAGTAATAATTCTGACAACTAACAATGTTCTAAAAGATAAATCCATGCTATTAAGAAAATATGATAATAAAACCAAATAATAATCACCTTACAAAGAATCCTTTAAAGTGAATCTATGCTTTATCTAGACTTCTATTTAGATTTTAGTGACAGTTTTATTTGGCCCAGCTAAGTAATTAAACATCATAGAATATGCCTAATTGTAGTATATTTTTTCATTGTTGTTCCTTTCTTATTCCAGATCAAAAATATAAGTAAACTGGCAGAAGTCTCCAAAAACAACGCCTTACAGCTAAGTGAGAAAGTGGAAAATATAAAAAACCAAAGTGAATCTGAAGGAGAAAAAATGAGTCTTTTAATCAAAAAAGTGAAAAACTTTTTGTTAGGTAATTAAAAATACATATATTAGGACTAGTTTTGTTTCTTCCTTTTTTTAAATGTACATTCAAACATCATAACCAATTCCAAATTATATTAATTGGAAATGACATGCCTAAATCAAGAAAATGATGTACCCTTTGGTTTTAAATTTCTTAATGAGAATAATCTCAAAATATCAACTGTGTGCCAAAAAATTGTGGCTCTCTGTATAAGATTAATTTGGTAACAAATCTTAGAATTTAGTTAAAATTCCAAACACATGAACTTTGTGCTTAAAGTTATTTTATTATTTTTTTAAAAAGGAAAATTCAACGTTATGATTATATCAGATTCCCTAACTTCAGGATCAGTAACTTTCGTTGCTGACAGAGATGATATGAGACCAAAATATACCAAATTTTTGTTAGTTTATCAAATGCTGTAGGAAGATAGTATCTAAAAACTTGATTATTAACTATTATTGACTATTATCCAAGTCTTCTTTTCTTGTCTCTCTATGACTGACCAAAAGAAACTATCAGATTCATTATTCATTGTGCCTTATTTTGGGAGAGGTTTGTTTTAAACTCCAGAGAATTATTAAAGATAAAAATCAAATACTGCAGCTGGAAATTGACCTGAAACCTCACTCTGCAAATAACATAGTTTGGGTACAACGTTATATGGAATTAACCTTAAAAGGCTTTTTTTTCCATAACCATTTTCCAAATTCAATAAATGTGGCACCCTCCTTGTGAATTAATTGACAATTGGAGCATCCATTACAATCTTTGCAATCACTTCACTAATCTATTTAATATACATAAGAGATCCCTATGGCCAGGTGTTTTTTTCTATCTCAGTGTTTCTAGAAATTGTGGTGGCAGCATCTAGTGCTGATTTTCAAGATTAAAAATTAGGCAGAAATTACCTTTGATCAAAATAATCAGTAAAAATGAATTGGGGGTATGTGTGGAAATCAGTCTACTGGACATTTTGTTTGTTTATTCAAAAGCAAATTTTCAATGAGATAGCTAGATGGATTGGTATTGACTGGCCCCAGATCCAGGAACTGGTCGGATTGAGAAATACTTTAGCTATTTCCATAGATACAAGTCAATCCAGGCACCAAAACAAAAACAAAATCAAAATTGCCAAATGAGTTTCGTGAAAATAGCGAAATGTGGTCATGGGGGTTATATAGGGTCTATATAACCTGCTTTCTACCTCATTTACTAAGTCATAGAGCCTATCCTCTTATTATTATTCATTGTTACTGAATAAATTTCTGGTAAAAATTTCACTTTAACCTGAAGAATTGAAAAAAATCTGTGTCCAGATTGTTATTACTAAAGGCATAGAGAACTATTATAATATTATTACAACTAGGCATAGAGAAAAATTCTTTTCCATACAAGAAACTTTTTACTGCTCAGGGTCCCAAGAGCTGTTGACCAGAACGCTTTCATGCCTTCTGGTATCCTTCACCCACCCCTTGCTTCTCCTCTTTTCCTGACTATAAAGCTCAAATAAAAATATCATTACATTGGATGATGCCCATACTATTCAGCTCTTCCTTGACCATCTTAATATTTTCCTTGAAATCTGAATGCCTTATTAACAAAGGTATGTGTCACTTCTCCTGAATGTTCTGTATATAAAAATTTGAATCTACAATCTCATAATAAAGGCCAAAAATATTTAATGAATTAAATTCACTTTTCACTAGAATGTTTTTAAATTAAAAAGTTATTGTTTCTTTAAAGAGCCAATACCCTGATTAAGTTTAAAACATGGTTTTACTTTACTCACAAAAAATTCTTATTACATTGTTTCAAAAATATTACAGAAAGTGAAATATTGCATTTATATTAAGCAAAATAGCTAAAGCAAAAATGACTACAAAAAAGAAATACACTTGTGTCATGTCACACAAATGCTGAAAACCTCCTATGGCTCCCACTGTCTCCTTAACAAAGCCTAAGTTCCTTGATCTCAAGTTCAGGGACTTGTGCTATCTGCTCCCAGCCTTTCCAGACTTGAGCTCCTCCCATTCAGACGCACCACTCTCCTGCCAAGAGCGATCCATGCCCTGTTTCTTGCACAACACTGAGCTTTTGCTTCTGTGACTCCCTCAGCTTGGAATGCCTCTTAGGCCTCCCCACACCTCACAGTCTCCATAAATTTCATCTGCTATCCTCCATGGCCCAGTTTAAATGCCTGCGTAAAGTCTTTCCTGAAGTATTTTCTCCTTCTTCTGAACCCCACAACATTTTGCCTTATGTTTATCACTTCTGTTCCTATATGGTTAAGGTTTGAATATGATGACTTATAGTTCCCCACTTGATGGTAAACCCCATGAGGATAAGATCCAAGTCTAGTTCAAGTGCAACTTTCCCTGTGGGACTTCACATTGTGCCTTATATAGAATGGGTGTTCGGTAAGTAAAGCGACAAATGGCCATTGCTGCAAACCCTAGCAATCCATCTTGCACTTCAATTTTCAACAGCGGCCAATTTTATTTTTCTGAAAAGCAGGGAATAGAGGTATTTAAAAGTTTCTTTATAATATGTTATTCACATGGTACTTTGTACTGTCTCAATCCTATCTCAAAGTAGGCCTTTGAGTCATAGCATCAGGTATAGTTATCCAATTACATAGACAAGCAAAAACTGTGAGCCTTTTTAATGGCATAGAAGATCAGAACCAAGTTTTGTGGACTTCAAATCCAGTGCTTCCCCACCATGTCATCCATTGTGTTTAAATTGTAATGACAGACAGCTAAACATTTTAACTGCTTTCGAATCTGTGCTGCTCATAAATAATTCTTAGGATGACATTTTGTAGAACATACACAAGGTTCCAAGTCTTTAGTTTTTCATTTTTCCAACAAGTGTTTGTTCAGCGAGTATTCGGCACTACACAAGCAGAATTTCGTCCAGAGAGAAGGGACAGTTGAGGATGAAAACCACTCTACGGGACATATACAATGTAATCCCTGGATTCTAGGGGCACATAATCAAATGCAAGTGCATTTGACTTAGAGTTTGTTGTGGTTATAAGGTACAGTGTTTGTTAAGAGGACATGATTACCTAAAACCCACCTTCTTATTTAAGAGGAAAATGTGCCTCCAGAAGACATAGAGAAGGTTGCAAACGGTGCACTTGACATCCACCTGCCAGGAACATCACAAAATCTCACCCATGAATTTGACAAAATACAGAAACTTATGCAACTCTGCGAGGACTACAGGACAGATGAGAACAGCCTAAATAAAGCAGCAGATGGAGCCCAAAAGCTTTTGGCGAAGGCCGAAGCAGCCGAGTAAGTACAGTATTAATATTCTTATCTTGCTCTAACAGACCATCTGCTAAAAGGCCATCTGAAAAATATTTGCCTAGGGAACTATAATGTTCAAATGAAATTACCTTCCAATAGGTTGGTATCCCAACTGAGGGCTGAGCTCTCTTTGGAGGTGCCCCAGGAAGCTGGGCAACAGGGCGACAGTGTGCAGGGACTCTCGTTTCCTGTTTCCCTTCGACTCGAAATGCCTTTCCCATGGTCCAGTACCTCCTTATACCAGGGCACACCAATACATGCCATATACTAATTATACGCCAATATTTTAACAGGTGGTTGAAATACTGGTATATTTTCCCTTCTTTACCTATTTTTGGTACTTTCCAAATAGTAAGTACTACAATAAGCAGCACTTTGAAAATTTAAATTAAAAAAAAACTGTAGTAAAAAGATATGATGATGGGAAATAGAAAAAATGGATACTAGTGCCCCAGGAATACTATGAAACTAAAATGATATACATGGTATACAGTTAAAACTTGCCTCCTTCTGCCCTGCTGACTTAGCCAAGCAAAAAGGAAAAGCCATCTTGATGTTTTTATGAGCATGGGGTGCCATGGGTCAGGGTTACAGGGTCGGCTGGACGGTGGTAACAGCAACACCCACTGTCATTGCTGGAAGCTCAGCAGAGTTGAGACCTGAGCCACTCTCGCTGTCTCGTCCTCCACGTACACAACTGAAGGTCCCAGCCCCATCCAAAAGCCCAACCTTTCCACGTTTAATATTTAAAACCAGGAAGATTAAGTAACTGCAGTACAATCACACACGGCAATTAAAAATTATGTCGATGAAGGATTTTTAACAACATGTAGATTCTTACAGTGTAATATGGTTTTAAAAAGCAGGAGGCTGGGCATGGTGGCTCACGCCTGTAATCCTAGCACTCTGGGAGGCCAAGCCAGGTGGATTGTTTGAGCTCAGGAGTTTGAGACCAGCCTGAGCAAGAGCGACACCCCGTCTCTACTAAAAAAAAAAAAAAATTAGCTGGACAACTCAAAATATATATATAAAAAATTAGCAGGGCATGATGGCTCATGCCTGTAATCCCAGCTACTCAGGAGGCTGAGGCAGGAGGATCGCTTGAGCCCAGGAGTTTGAGGTTGCTGTGAGCTGGGCTGACACCACGGCCCTCTAGCCCGGGGAAGAGAGTGAGACTGTGTCTCAAAAAAAAAAAAAAGAAGGTAACAGATTATACATGGGAGAGAATCTCAGTCATGAAAAGAAACAATTTTGTAGGACAAAAATGCTAGAATAGGCCAATATCTCACAGGTGGCAGGATTACTGGTAAACTTCCCCCTTTACATTTTTTTTTCTTTTTTTGGTACTTTCTAAAGTTGATATAATAAACACCACACTGAAAATACAGAGGGAAAAAAGAACACAGTAAAAAGATGTGGTGGTGGGGAATAGAAGCAGGGGACTCTGGAGCCCCAGGAATGTTGGAATGTCACAGAAATGAAATGCTTGCTGGGGGTCGTGTTGTGAGGAGTGAAGGCTCCTCAAGTTTCGAAACAGAAAAGGAGATTACCAACGGGAGGAGAGGATGGGCTGGGTGGGGACGGGAATATTTTGCAATTTAGCTAGTTCTGCTCTGGGCACAAGCATTTCCAATGATGCTTCTGCAAAGGTCTAATATTTCACTTCCTCAGAACATTCCTCTCAAGGTGGTTTTGAGCCCATAGATCTAAGTATCTGGTGAAT
>RJWJ010039911.1:0-14267 GCA_004363605.1 Indri indri | reverse complement strand
CCAGCGGGGTTGCCAGGTTAAACTCTGCCGTTTACCCTGCACTAGGCGGCCAGGGAGCTGCCTGATGTAATTTGTCCATTTTATCTGTTTGCTGATTTCAAACTCAACTTTGCTCAGAAATGATTTTAAGAAATGATTTTTTTTTTTTTTAATTCTATCTTGTGGAATCTCTTATCCCACTTTGCTCTGGGGAAAACTACCCGAATGCTCGGGGGCCGGGGTCCAGGCCAGGCACTCCATGGCTCGGTCCTCGCTTGTTAATGTGCTCCTTGGAGGAGGTGAGAGGATGGCCCCATAGGTTCCTATTTTGGTCCCCTACAAGAAGCCATGGGGTTCGTCATGCAGCTCTTAGCTGGAGCTGACTTTGGTTTGGGAGCCAAAGGCATGTGTTTGTGTCTGGGACCTGGGCGCTTCTGCCCTGTAACCTGTGTGCCTTGGGTAACGACATTCCTTCAACTTACTGACCCTGATTGAGATGGACACCGGGTGGGAAAATGCCAGAGACAAGTCCATGCCCTGTGGGAGGAGTGTGGTGCATGAGATGGGTGCGTTAAACACAGTCCTGTCCCAGGGGACAGTGACTCGGTGAGAAGGAGCTCAGGGGGCTGGGAGGGGGGCCAGGAAGGATCCTTTAATTCTGCCCAAGGACACAGTCTTTCTGGGCCTCACCTTCCTTCCCTGTAAAGTGGGGAACAGGTGCTACACCTCTCACTTTGCTGGGGGTGTACGAGCATCTGTTGTGAACTGCAAACTACCCCTTGGAGATATGGGGTCATCGGTATTGTTAGTTTACCCAGCAGAGCAAAGTGTCACTGATCCAGCTATCTTCCTATGCAAAAGACAAGTTAGACTTTCTCTGTTGGTGAGGTTTCTCTCTGCTCCTGGGCCTGAGATGGAATTACACAGATCTGGGCTGGGATCCTGGTTCTGTCACCTGCAGTGTGATCTTGGTGAGTCACATAACTTCCATGGGCCTGACTCACCTGTGAAGTGGGGCCATGCCTTCCCTGTGGAGTCGAGGTGAGGGTCAGACAAGATAACGGATGTGGAATTCCCAGCACGTGGTAGGTGCTTGGTCATGCTCGTTCCCATGATTCCCTTTCTGGCCTCTCTGAGCACTCCCCCTTTTCCTTGGGTGCTCCCTGGCCGGGGAGGTAACTTTGCCATTATGTAGGTCACTTGGAAGGGAGCTCGCACTTCTGTCCGCCTCTGTCCCCAGCACTCGCAGTGAGCTGAATGGGGCACAGCTGCTGGTGAGTCAGTCCTTGGCTCAGGTGTTGCTGGCGGATGCCCGTGCCCTGGCCGGTCCAGGGCAGCATGATGGCTGGAATTGGCCGAGCCAAGCCCGTGCCCCTTAGAGTGTGCACAGGGTGCTGACCATATACCTTGACCACTTGTTTCCTGCCCGGGGTACCAACCATCCCCAAATGGCCAATGTGACTTTTTTCTTTCATAGAATTAACTTTAGGAAAAAAGTCAATATCACCACACTAAGTCCTCTTGTCTTATTCCCAGCCCTGAGCCTCAGGGTCCTCCTCCCTACAGTGCAGGGGCTTAAACTAGGTCTTATCTCTAAGAGCCCAGACCAGGGGCTACTAGTAACTGGCAGGATAAATTTGGTGGCACATCCTAGGGCACAGAATGACAGTCACTCCCTCTCCATCATTTTTTTCTTTTAATCCTTCTAATCATATGATGTTCTCTTCATCACCTGGGCTCCACCCTAGACCAAATGAGTTAGAAACCTCTGGAAGTGGGGCTGCTTGTCTGTATTTTAAAAGCTCCCCGGGTGACTCTGATGCACAGGGATTGGTGAGGATCCCTGGATTTTGTCTAGGACAACATTCCAGTGGATACAAATCTGTTTTTAACAGTCTCAAACCCTTGCCTACCCTCTCTCTAACAAGGAGCAGGCAGCAGATGCCTGTCCTGGGGCAACAGTATCCAGACAGAGTTACACATTGTTTATGTTCATTCTATTTCTTACCGTGTTCTATATACGGCAACTGATCCTGGCCCTGCTTTTCTAATTAAGGCAAAGATACAAAGTCTTCTTTTAGAATAAATTTAAGTTTAAATGGGTCAAATTAAAGAAAATTAATTAGAAAAAAATAATAGTGCAGATGTGTCTGCAGATGTGGCCAAAATCGTGACTGCGATGCACAAAATAGCCAAAGCGTGCGAAAATACGGAACTACATGACTCTAAGACCCTCCCGGGCCCAGCAGTCTGACAGGCCTGAGCGCTGCCTAACAAGATCACCTGCTAACGTCGGGCTGTTGGCACCGGCCACCTGGACTGGTAGAGCCCATTAGCAGTCTGGACCCGGCTGTGAGCATAGCAAAGGGTGTCCCCGCCTGGCCGTCCTCGGCAAGCCCCTAGGGACAGGGCAGCTGGATTCTTTCCCTTCCAATGCACCTGCCTTCTCGCTCTACCTTCCCCTGACCACAGGGACAGGCTGAGAAGCCACCTGTCCAGCTCTCAGGGCTGTTTTCCTAGAGGCAACATTGCCGCATAAACTCAGTGCATGCAACGAGCAGGACCTCGGTGTCCCCAGGGGCCTGGCATCCCCATGAGTACCCAGGCACACCAGGCCATGGAGGGCAGTGAGGAGCCCAAAGCCCCAGGACAGGACCCAGCACCGCTGGCTCCCTGGCCTAGACTTTGCTAATCAAAAAGGGCCCCCAGCGCCAGGTCTTAAATTCTCTAGAGGGGAGACAGGAGCAGAATGTGATGTGCAGACCCTGCCTGGTCCCGGCCAGCTTTTCCCGCCTGTTATCATGGGAGAGTGGGCCCGTGAGCCTTTCTTTGGAGAGCAATGGTGTGTGGCTCCTACTGTCCTTTAACTGACGGAGTGATTCACATCCCGGGCCCTGGCAGGGTGGACCCCCATCCTCAGGATCCAGCAACGGTTCAGGTACTGGCTTGGAAGGGTGAAGAGGGGTTTCAGCAGAACCACCCTGACAGTGTGGCGCAACCGCAGCTTGCTGGCAAAGGCCCCCACACATTGTAAGGGAAATTCCAGAGGGAAAACCCTGGTGGAGACACAATCGTCAGCATTTGGAAAGCTTTGCCTATCAGCAAAGCTAGGTTATCAGCGAATTGTAGCACTGTTTGCTGAACGGAACAGGAGAGAATCTTCTAGGCTCCCAGACCTGGAGGAATGCTGTGCTGATAGGCAGCGGGCAGGGGAGGTGCTGCCCTTGGGCTGATAAATAGCACTGGCCTTTGGATCTTCTAGAACAGAAATTGGCAAACTTTTTCTGTAAAGGGCCGGAGAGTAAATATGTAAATTTATTTAGCTTTCTGTCATATACCTGAAAGCAGCCACAGACACTGTGGACGTGAATGGGTGTTGGTTGTGTTCCAATAAAACTTACTTTGTAGACACTTCCAGGATTTGAATTCCATATAATTTTCATGTGTCATGAAACATTATTATTATTTTGATTTTTTTTCCCCAACTATTTAAAAATGTGAAAAACATTCTTGGTTTGAGAGCTATGTAGAACCAGGCAGTGGGCCGTGGTCTGCAATCCCTGTTTAGAATCCCCCTCCACAGCGGAGAGCAGACCTTACAGATCTGAGCGAGTCACTCTTCGAATAATTTCAGTTCTTAAAAATGTCGTTCTGCAACAGGTGTCAATCTTGTGTCTGCTAGTTAAAATAGAACCTAGTGTTAATTAATATGTTCGCTTATTTGGCAAATATTAATAATCTAGTGGTTAACAGCAGAGGAAATTGTCCTATATTGGCTGTGTGACCTCGGGCTGATGGCTTAGCCTCTCTGATCCTCTGTTATTTCATCTATAGAGAGGCAGGAATAGTAGGACCTACTGCATCAGCACAATAATCCCCATAAGACTTAGCGAAGTGCCTGGCACATAGCATGCCCTTAATGAAGGTTCGCTATGTTCTCTCGCCCCTGTAAAGGGTTCAGGAGGGATGTATCAAGGTGGGCAGTGATGCTTTATTCCATCTCCAACAACCCTGCACTGCAGAGGACGTGCTTCACAGGGGAGGCCCAGAGAAGTTAAGGCGCTTGTCCAAGGTCACGAGCTACTAGTAAATGGTAGAACTAGAAACCTGTGATTCCTAAGACCTGCCTCTTTCCATGCAGTGCCCTTGCAGGGGACCTGAGGGGAGATTAAGCTACTTTATCTAGGCGCTTGCTAATGGGATTCATCTAATCACTTAATCATTAGTGCCTTTCCCATGAGAGCCGGGGCTCTTGTAACTTCTCTGTGCTGTTCCTCAAATTCCTGGGGAGACCAGCATCCTCTGGGGGACCTCACAGACCTCTAGCAGCTTGGGTGGCACCAGTCTGAGTGTTTCCTGTGAATGTCTTTGGAGGAAACTTGCTGCTCTTCGTGGAGCTCCAGTTTAGAAGCCCCAGTCTAGAACAGGCATCTGGGGAAGACTACGTTTTTCTGCGTCCCCTTGAGAGAGAACTACTGTGGTTTCTGAGTCTCTGTAGGGCTAGTGGAAAAGGCTCTAGAAGGTTCCGGAAGTTGAGATTTGGAAGAACTGCTTTTGAATAATGGAATCCTCTGAATCTTGCAAAACAAATACTGGAGGTGAGTTCCTGACCAGTTTTATGTCTTTGTTTTTCCTTCTGTAAAATGGAGTTGGTGATGTAATAGTTGCTTATTGCTTCAGTTTAGTATGTGTGTGTGCATTGGCTCCTGTAACTGGCCTCGCTCAAGGCACACAGGAAGGCTGGCTAGGAAGCCTGTCCTTGGATCGCAGAGGCCCAGGAGATAAAGCTTAGGCGAGGGATGCAGTGACTGGATCAGAGAGTCCCTGGCGGCTGTGGCTGGGAGCCAGCCAGGGAGGATGGGCTGAGCCTGGTTTCTGTACCCCTGACCCTCTGCTGCAGACCGTTAGTAAGAGGAGGAGGACACACACAGGCATCAGACTGCTGGCCTGTCTGTACCTGGGTCCAGCCCCAGTGGGTGGCTGAGAGGTGGGGGGTGGTCTTGAGAGTGGACACGAAGGGGGAAGTAGGTATGACCAACTGTTCCTGGCTTGCCCAAGAGTCAGAGGTTTCCAGACACTCAGGACTTTGAGGGCTAAAACCTGGAAAGTGTCCAGCAAACCAGGACAAATTGGTCATGCTAGGTCAGAGCCATGTCGCTTTGACCGTGGAGTTGAGCAGACGGTGCGAGGGGGGTCGCCTCCTCTGCCTGAGCCTCAGTGCTCCCTCAGACTCAGCTGCTCCTCCCCAGTGCTCCCAGAGCCCCTGTGTGCCTGCGTGTCCCCCACAAGTCTGCAAAGGCAGAAACTTCCCTTGTCATCAGGGCCAACCCTGCCTGCCCCAGGCCACAGAGTGTTTAGTAAATGCCACTGGATGAACGGGTGAGGGTGGAGGGTCCCCTCCTTCATGTCTTCCTCGCTGGTGACAAATTACTCAGATGCTGACTCATGCTTTTCCGCTCTGCCTGCCTCGTTCCCTCCCACGTGCCTGTCCCTGCCCTGGGCGCCTCCCCCACTGTCCTTGCAGCTCCGGAGGCCCCTGCCCTGTGGCTGCTCCCTTGCCCCCACCCGCCAGCAGTTTCGCCCACCGTCCCTGCTGCGTCCCCTGTGAACGGACCCTCACTCAGCCCCCCGCTGGGCTGGGCTGGTTTTGCATCTTTCTCCCCCGTGCACTGTGAGCTCCTCAAGGTGGGTGACTCCTCTGCTGTGAGGTGTCTTCAAAGAATGAATGGATCTGAACACATGGGGCAGAGAGTAACTCATTCGCTCACTCACCAACTCCTTGGAGGGCCTCCCGTGTGCCAGGCACTGTCCCAGGCAGTGGGTTGGGAGTAAAGACCGGCAAAGCCTTTGCTCTGGTAGGACTTACATTCTAGAAGGATCTAAAATCATCTAGATTCAACAAGCCAGAAAATAAGTAAACAGCAGTGTATCAGAAGGTTGTGTGTGCTTGGAAGAAAACACGAGGAGAAGGTGAGTCACCCGAGGCCCTGCCAATTGCTTGCAGGCTGCGGGTGGAGGCACCAGCTCCTCGGAGGGGAAACCACTCAGGCCCTGCGCACGTGGCGCCCATTCTGTGCAGGCAGAAAGAATGCATCGTCTCCTGGGTGGGGACAGTCCTACTGTTTAGTGTAGTCCACTTGGGGACAGTGGCATTTGCCTTTCATGCAAAGCATATGGGCCATCCGTCCCTTTAAGGAAATCCATTAAAGCCAGCATTGTCTGAGAGGAGGGAGAAAATGTTTTAGAAAGTCAGATGGGGTTTTGCGCCTGGTGTGGGAAGCCAGTGTGTGTCGGCGCCCACCCCGCCCCCGTTTACCACCCCCCCACCCCCGACTGGGAGTACAAAGAACGGGGCTCATGCACTGACCCTCCCTCCTCCAGCTGGGTGGGTGGCCTTGGAGCCCCACAGCAGCAGGCTGGGACAGTGGGCTCTGCTAAGGGGCTGTTGGGAGAACCCACGTTCCTCCAATGGGAAAGGCACTAAAATGGCCAGCCACCAGGCAGCGGGTTGTCAGGGAGAGGACCAAGGGGGATAATGAGGCCGAGAGGTGCTGGCTCAAGTGCAACACACAACAGTGGGGTATTGTCCCTCTGGTGTGACGGGGAGCTCAGTCCCAGACACTGGCCCGCTCTGGGAGGGAGGAAGGCAGCCTCCTCCAGCCAAGTCTGCAGGGCCAAAGCCGAGTCCCCAAGGGCAGCTTCTCCCTGCTGCCTGGGTGCGGGCAGCCGCTGTTGCTGGGGTCTAGGGGGTTCAGGAGGGCACCTCTGAGTCCACAAGGTATTCACTCAGCCCTACAGGTAACCCCTTCACACTGGGACCCACAGAGAGCAGCGGAACAAAGCCAGTCCCTGGGCTGGGTGCCCTTGGCTTCACACAGACACATCGTAAACCTGGCGTCCTGAAGCCCTGGCAGGAGTAGGCATGTGCTAATTATAATCTGTGCAGCCTATTAACAATCGACCTTGGACTCCAGGGAGGTGAAGGCTCCAGGGAGGAGTTGTCAGGGGTGCTCTGAAGGTCTCAGATACAAGGCAGGAGTTAACGATACAGAACACAGACTCCTGGGGTAATTCGCGAACATCACCTTACAGCCCCAGCAGAATGGGGATGCTTTAATGCCTCTTGGGCTTTGCTAAGGGACTACTGGGGAGAAGAAGGCTTATTTGCTGTGTGACCTTGGTCAGGTCACGTAACCACTCTGAGCCTAACTTCAACTTCTTTATAAAAAGAAGCTAAGCATTTCTAATTAACAATGGGTGGGAGGACTCAATGAGTGGATGTGTACAAACAGCTAACACATGCCTGACACCTGGTAGGTACTTAGCAATGTTAGTTCTCAGTCATCTACTCCCTGAAGAATCCCGGAAAGCTTCCTGGAGGCAGCGTTGCCAGAGTCGATGGGTGAATGTAGCCAGGCAGATAAGTGCAGAGGGACCAGCAAAGACTGAGGGGAGAAACCCGTGATGTGTTTTGGGAGTCACATGTAGCTCCCACTGCAAGCAGCGGAAGTAGGAACGGGGGAGGGTGAGACTGCAGAAATGGCTGGAGAAGGATTTCTTCTGTCCCACTAAGCACCTTGGACTGTCTCAGGCAGGGGCTGTGAGGCGCTGGAGGGGTTAAGTCAGAAAGGCCCTTCCCCAAGCCTTTAGATGCTCCTTTCTGCCAAGAGAGGACTCTGGTCCCCCTGCGTCCTGCAGAACTGGTGGATTTCCTAGGAAACGAGTGGAAGCATCCTCTGAGAACTCCCGTTTGGAACGAGCCCTGCCACTCCTCAGGCTGGGGTGCCATTTATTAAATTAAAAGCAAGGTTCAAGTAGTTCTTTGTTGTTTTGTAAACCAAACCTAAAAACTATGGAGGGTATTTTTTCTTAGCTGGAAAGTAAAGCACGCTGGGCTTTCTGGTTGGCCTTGTTCCTGGTGCTGCTGTAGACCCAGGGTTGGGCGGATCCAGCCTGGGTGGGACAGAGAGATGACTTCTTTGTATTGTGGACCTACTGTGCCCCGGACCCAGGCTCTGCGCATGCTCGTGGGTACCACTGTCATCCTCATTTTACGAAGGAGGAAACTGAGGAACAGAGAGGTTAATAAGCTTGCCTGCATCACACAGCTAGTAGCTGGAGAAGCCAGATTCAGTCGTAGATTGGTTGTGGCAAGCCTGTTCTCAGTCTTCCCTGAGACAGGGCCTTCGGGAAGCACATGAGATTGCAGATGTTCCCACCAGGAGAACAAGCATAGGCACAAAGTGCTGCTTACGATTTCAGGGGTGCAAGGAGTCTTTGAGGCCCACCCAGGGACCCCAACATGTCGTCAGAGGAGGCAGGTTAAAATCCCTGGTCCATAGAGACGTTTTGGGTGTTTGTGAACTGGTGGATTCCAGAAGGTCTCATGTTGTAGACTCGGGGTGGGGGCAGGGCAAGAAGTCCACGGGTATTGAGTGCACCCCCCATCCAGAGAGCAAAGGGACACTGAGCTGTCAGGTCACCCAAGAGCATGAGCTTTGTCAGGGCGGCAGGATCTTGTCGGTTTGGTTCATCTCTGTGACCTTCAGCACCGACCACGGTGTCTGGTGTGGAGTAGGGGAGATGGGATTTGTCATAAAATGAATTAAGCGTCTCCCAAGCTTTGGGAGGGAGAGAAGTTGGGCTGGGTGTGGCTCTCGGTTGGAAGACGAGATGGGCCCAGCTCAACTCTCTGCCTGTTCCCTCGGGTCCTTTGAGGGCACGACTTTGTCTTCACCAGCCGGGCCTGCTGGGTGCAAGGAGAAGGCGGAGGGCAGCAGTGGGAGAGAGCTGGGTTTGGGGCAGCCATCGGTTCCTGGAACCCGGGGCCGGGGCCCCCACAGCTGGGGCCGGTGTCCGTCGGGCTGCTCTGCCTGGCTCATTTCAAGCCATACTCTCGAGAGACCTCCTGGGGAGGCCTTGGCAGGCCCATCAGCGGTGACCCTGAGCCTTGCATGCCTCTTGGGCTTGTCCCCATCTCAGCACACTCAGCGTGGAGGGGCTGGCCTGGGTGGGCACCTCGCCAGCCCCAGGCCCTGGGGTTCGTCCCCCACCCTGTCTGTCTCTGCAGTTGGTCAGCTGTGTTATGGGAAATCCTGTTCTGACTCAAAAAGAAACCCTCCCTCTTTGCCTTCCTGACTCACTTCCTCATTTTGCTGACCATCTTGCAGCATGGCATGGGCGCTGGAGACAGGCAGGCCTGGCCTTGCCCCCGGCTCGGTGCCTTCCTCGCTGTCTGCTGTGGGCGGGAGAGCTGGCCTCTCTGAGCCTCAGTTTCCCCATCTCTGAGGTGGCACGGTCACCCCTGCCTGGGCAGTTGATGGGGCCTTCACGGCATCTGCCCAGTGCCTGGCACACTGCAGGTAGCCTCACACATGTGGACTCTTGCCTTTCTGACAGGTATTTGGCGACATTTTTCCCAACCCACAGGAGCCTTCTTTGGTATCCAAAGATCAAGACCCATGATGCCCTTGACACCATGCAGGGCAGTCGTAGGTTTGCAGATGAGCTAGGGTGGAGGACAAGGTAGCAGCAGCCAGGAGACCCCTTACCTGTCAAACGGCGTTGGCCAAGGTGTGCCCAGCTGGGTGTTTTGTTGGGAGAGAGACAGTGAGGACAGACTTCAGGCAGACACCCTCAGGTAGAATAGAGGCTGCTCCCCAGAGCTCACTGGATGTCTGCAAGTTTAATCAGTGATCCTTCTACATGAACCCTTGGCCTGTTTTTCTTTTTTGAAGAGCAGCTTTACAATGCAAAGGATGCCTTAGAGTCCAGTGGCACTTTACGAGGCATTTCCTAGCATGTGACCTACGTGCCATACTGCAAGGGCCCTGCTTGGTCCAACGTGGCCTCCGGACAGCTGAGCAGATGCTGCCATGACAGCTCGTGGGTCCTGTCACTGACTAGGCTGTGCCACTCCCTTGCTTGCAAACCTGCACTGGTTCCCTGTCACCCACAGAGTACAACCGACACAGCCCTTAGGAAGCCCGTGCAGCCTGCTCTCTTCCTTCTCCCTGTGCTAACGGTTCCCCAGCCCACCCTGCAGCCCGAACTTGGCCCTGCCCTTTCCACCTGCTCACCTTTTGCCCATGCCAGTCCATCTGCCAGTCTGCCCTTTCCCACTTCTCATCTTGTCCCTTCCCGTCTCAGCCAGGGTGTTTGCTTCTCTGTGAGTCCCCAGAATCTCACTCAGAATCTTTGTTTCCTTCTCTGGGCTCCGAGAGCGTCTGCTGTGCCTCTGGTTTAATACCATAATACTCCCATTTACAGTTCGTGTCTGGAGAGGATGCGGGCCAGCTGTGCCATGGCACCGGGCACATCTGGATGTGGGAGTCAGAGGGTCTTAGATTTGACTCCTTGGCTCCCGACTACCAGCTCTGGGACCCTGGGCAGGCCATGAACCTTCTTCCAACCTCTGTGTCCTCATCTGTAAAATGGGAGTAAATAGTAAACACTGTCTCTCCAGTAAAAATTTTTATTGTTCTTATTAATCCAGCAAATGCCATTGAATTGAACTGAGTAGCTTCTCACAGGGGAGGGTTTGTTCTTTATAGGAATTTCAAACACCAGTTATGTGCCTTGGGTTGAGAAGCCAAAGCTATCTGAACGCATCTGAGGGCTTCGCTTTGCTTTCCTTTCCTGCAAGACTCCCCAGGGCTTCCCAAGGCAATGCCGCCACTGGAGACCACACCTCCCGCTCCCAGCCAGAGCTTTGCCCGTCCCATCAGGCTGTGGCATCTCTTTTGGGTGGCAAAGTTTGCTGTTTGTTCCACTGCTTTATTTGAAAATTTCATGTCATTTGTATAATGCCTGTAGGGCCAGTTTGGATGTGGAATGGTGTCAGGCTCTTGGAAGCTGCCAGGCTACCTGCAGCTCTGGGGTTCTCTAGACCCAGGTTCGAATCCAAGCTCTGCCTCCTGGGCAATAACAGTGACCAATTTTGAGATTTTAAAGTCAAGTTATTTCACCTCTCTGAATCTCAGTTTTCTTGGAAATGGGGATGGTGATACCAAACTTCGAAGCTGTCTTAAAGATCAGGTGCGGTAATTAATGCCTGGGGAGGGACAGCGTATGAGCTGGACCCTAACACATGTCAGGACATGGAAGGCACCATTCTCCACTTTGGAAAAGATCTCAAGCAGTCCCCTAGTGCCCTTTGCATTGGCACACCATTGATAAGGTACGAGTTCTACCAACCTGGAAGGAAGAATGTCCTTCATGCCTGAGCTATGCGACAACACAATAGACTGCCTGAAGGAGGTAGTGAGTCGCCTGTCCCTAAAGGTGTGCAAGAGTCTTGGGAGCCTTTTGATGGCTGTATTTTTTTTTAATTTTTTAAAATTATTTCAGAATATTACAGGAGTGCAAATGTTTTGGTTACATGAATTGCTTTAGTACAGTTTGAGTCAAAGTTGTAAGTGTACCCATCCCCCAGATAGTGTGCACTGTACCCATTAGGTATAAGTTACCCATCCCCGCCTCCCCCCTCCCACCTGTTTGATTTCCATGGAATTTTGCTGCCACGTGTGCACGAGTGTTCATCTATAAGTTTCAATTTAGTAGTGAGTACATATGGTTTTTGTTCTTCCATTCTTGGGATATTTCACTTAACTGAGTGGTCTTCAGTTCCACCCAGGTTGTTATAAAAGGTATTAGTTCACCATTTTTTTAATGGCTGAGTAATACTCCATGGTATACATATACCACATTTTATTGATCCACTCATGTATTGATGGGCACTAGGGCTGTTTCCACATCTTTGTGATTGTGAATTGTGCTGCTATAAACATTTGAGTGCAAGTGTCTTTTTTATAGACTGTGTTTTTTTCCTTTGGGTAAATATCCAGTAGTGGGATTGCTGGATCAAACGGTAGGTCTACTTTTAGTTTTTTGCATTCTTTGACACCATCCTACTTTCCATAGAGGTTGTACTAGTTTGGAGTCCCTTGGTAGGTGTATTTTTAAGGAAATTCAAGCAGAGATAGGTGGTTAGACTAGGTCAGTTTGAATCCCTCCTAGTTTGGGGATTCTGGTTTTTTTAAACAGCTATATTGAGATATAATTCACATAACATACAATTCACCCATTTGAAGTATACGATTCAGTGCCTTTTAGCATATTCACAGAGTTGTACAAGCATTACCCAAGAAAGAACATTTTTATTACCCCAGAAAGAACCCTGCCTCTTCAGCAGTCAATCCCCACGCCTCCCACCTCCCTATCCCTAAGCAGCCGCCAATCTACTTGCTCTGTTGCCCAGGCTGGAGTGCAGTGGCACAATCATAGCTCACTGCAGCCTTGAACTCCTGGGCTCAAGCCATCCTCCTGCCTCAGGCCGCTGAGTAGCTGGGGCTACAGGCACACACCACCATGCCTAGCTTTAATTCCTTTTTATTGCTGAATAATATTCCATTGTATGGATGGAACACATTTTGTTTATTTATTCATTAGTTGATGGACACTTGGGTTACTTCTGCTTTTTTTGGCTATCGTGAACACTTATGCACAAGTTTTTGTGTGAACTTACGTTTTCATTGCCCTTGAGTATATAATGTTAAGGGTGGAATTGCTGGATCACATGGTAACTCTATGTTTAATCATTCGAGGAACTGCCAGGCAGTTTTGCAAAGTGGCTGCACCATTTCATATTCCCACCAGCAGCATATGAGGGTTCCAGTTTCTCTACATCTTCACCAATGCTTGTTGTTATCTGTTTTTTTGATTATAGCCATTCTAATGGGTATGAAGTGCTACCTCATTTTGGTTTTAATTTGCACTTCGCTGATGGCTGACGACATTGAACATCTTTTCTGTGCTTTTCAATGTGCTTATTGGCCATTTATTAAGTACATCCTCCTCAAAGAAATGTCTATTCAGATCCTTTGCCTATTGGGTTAGTTGTCTTTTTATTATCGAGTCACAAGAGTTTTTTGAATATTCTACATATAAGTTCTTTAACAGATACATACTTTGTAAAAAATGTTCTCCTATTCTGTGGACTATCTTTTCACTTTCTTGATAGTGTCACTTTCTTTTCTTTTCTTTTTTTTTTTTTTTTTTTTTTTTAAAAATTTTTTTTTTTTTTTTTTTTTTTTTTTTTTTTTTTTTTTTTTTTTTTTTTTTTTTTTTTTTTTTTTTTTTTTTTTTTTTTGCCTCTGAAACACACAAGATTTTTGTTTTGGTGACGTCTAGTTTATCTTTTTTTTCTTTTGTTGTTTGTGCTTTTGATGTCACATCTAAGAAACTGTTGCCTAATCCAAGGTCAGGAAAATTTATGCCTATGTTTTTTTCTTAAGAGTTTTATAGTTTTGGCTCTTACGTTCAGGTCTTTGATGTATTTTGAGTTAATTTTTGTGTATGGTATGAGGTAAGGGCCCAACTTTATTTGTTCACATGTGTTTCTCCAGTTGTCTCAGCATCATTTGTTGAAAAGATTGTCCTTTTTCCAATGAGCTGTCTCAGCTCCCTTGTTAAAAATTAATTGTCTGTAAACATGAGGGCCGGTTGTTTCTTTCTCTGTGGGTCATTTTGAAGAAACGAAAGCTCAGAGGCACAAGATGTTTTTATACCGAGGTGGGTCCTGGCCATAACTCTGCCAATGAGCCCTGCAAGATCTGGGTGGGTCTGTTTCCTTCGCTAAGCCTCCGTCTCCATCTGTAACACGGCACAGCTAGATAAGAGGATTCCTGAGAACTGACCTGATTGTGACATGCTGAGACTCAGGTTTCCACAGAACCCTCATGGGCTCCTTGTTGTGTCCTGTCATCCCGTGGGGCCAACCCACAGCCTGAGGTCTGGAGCCAGTCTCAAACTAGGGCCTTTCCAGCGACTTCCTACCCTGGCCTGGCTCCGTGAAAGCAGGCCCTGCCTTTGCAAGGCTGTTGGTGCCGTGCACATTCGCTTCGTAAGCACTGCCCTCCTCCTCTGCCAGCCATGTCCCGGGCCTGAGCACACAGAGTGGATGAGACACAGCCTCTGCCCTTGAGGGCGGCCTTCTTATGGGAAGGCAGACCTATTGGCCAGTGATCCGGAGCTGAGTGGGGCGTGCTGGCTGGCACTGTGTACCACGGGCTGCAGCTGCAAGGAGGTGGATGGCAGCACATGGCTTTGCTGGTAGGGCCCCAGGCCTGGCCCGAGTGGCGCACACTTGCTCTGGGCCACATCTGCAGAGCGTCAGCTTGAGCTACAGAGTGAGGCCATCGTGGAGGAGCCTTTGCAGCTCTTTCACCTGCCACCCAGCAGCAGCTATTACTTTGCTCACACCTTTGGCTCTCCAACCAGCCACAACA
>RJWJ010039910.1:0-14230 GCA_004363605.1 Indri indri | reverse complement strand
TATGAGTGCAGAAGCTTCTGGATGATTCCATTCCCTGGTGGCATGAGTCACCCCATGACATTTGGGTCTTCCCAGCTGAATCCCCAGACATCATGAAAGAGATGAATATATGGCCCACGGGACACATGATAATAATAAAATGGTTAAATTTTTTATACAACTAAGTTGTCGGATGGCTTTTTATGCAACAAAAGATAATGGAAACAGACTGGAAACTGAAGAGGTGACAGCCAGTTGATTGGGATAAGTTTTATTCCTAGAGAAGAAAAACAGGATAATCCATCCTAGTCAATTTAGAGACATCTAATAATAGTTTTCTTTCTCACTCCAAAAAAGTTAATTTTTTAGACTTCCCTTATATTAGCAGAAAGCATGTTAATCAGAAAAACAAATATAATGCAAACAAATGTCAGCATAGAAAAGTGGACTTTCCATGGCAACTGAGATGGAGTCTTGTTTCTAAACTTCACACTGAAAGCAAAACAACCTTGCAGCCAATCCTCATAATCTTGAATTGATTTAAACACTGTTTTCTTTCTTTTAATCAATTTTTCTCTGCTACTATAAATACTTTCTTTTTTTTTAATTTCAGGATATTATGGGGGTACAAACATTTTGGTTACATGTTATGACTTTGCCTCTCCCAAGTCAGGATTAGAGGTGTGCCCTTCCCCCATAAAATGCTTACCACATCCATTAGTTGTGAGTTTACCCACCTCCACCCTCCCAACCCCTCAATGAATATTACTACCATGTGAGCACCTTAGTGTTGATCAGTTAGTGCCAATTTGATGGCGAGTACATGTGGTGCTTATTCTTCCATTCTTGTGATACATCACTTAGGAGGATGGGCTCAAGCTCTATCCAGGATAATATAAGAGGTGCTAGATCACCATTGGTTTTTGTAATTAAATACTATTCCATTGTATACATATGCCATATTTTATTAATCCACTCATGGATTGAAGGGCACTTGGGTTGTTTCCACATCCTTGCAATAGTGAATTGTGCTGCCATAAACATTCGAGTGCATATGTCTTTATTATAGAATATCTTTTGTTCCTTTGGGTAGATGCCTAGTAGTGCTGGTGCTGGATCACATGGTATTTCTATTTTAGCTCTTTGAGGTATTTCCAAATTCTTTTCCACAGAGGTTGTACTGATTTGCAGTCCCACCAGCAGTGTAAGAATGTTCCTGTCTCTCCACACCCTTGCCAGCATTTGTTGTTTTGGGACTTTTTGATAAAGGCCATTCTCACTGGAGTTAAATGATACCTCATTGTGGTTTTGATTTGCATTTCCCTAATGATTAGAGATGTTGAGCATTTTTTTATATGTTTGCTGGCCATTATTCTGTCTTCTTTTGAAAAATTTATGTTCATGTCCTTTGCCATTTGCTGATAGGGTTGTTTGATTTTTTTCTTGTTGATTTTTTTGAGTTCTATATAGATTCTTGTTATCAGCCATTTATCGGATGTGTAGAAAGCAAATATTTTCTCTCATTCTGTAGGCTGTCTATTCACTCTAATGATAGTTTCCTTGGCTGTGCAAAAGCTTTTTAATTTGATCCGGTCCCATTTATTTATTTTTGTTGCTGCTGTGATTACTTTGGGGGTCATCTTCATAAATTCTTTGCCTAGGCTGATGTCTGAAAGAGTCTTCCCTACCTTTTCTTCTGTGTTTAAGGTTTCATACCTCAGGTTTCATGCCTTCAGGTTTCGTGCCTTAGGTTTAAGTCTGTTATCCATCATGAATTGATTTTTGTAAGAGGTGAGAGGTGGGGATCCAGTTTCAATCTTCTGCATGTAGTTATCCAGTTTTCCCAGCATCGTTTATTGAAAAGAGCTTCTTTTCCCCAGTGTATATTTTTGTCTGCTTTGCAAAGAGTAGATGACGATATGTGGATGGTTTCATTTCTGGGTTCTCAGTCCTGTTCCAAAGGTCTATGTCT
Organism: Indri indri; assembly: GCA_004363605.1. NCBI lineage: Eukaryota > Metazoa > Chordata > Mammalia > Primates > Indriidae > Indri > Indri indri. The sequence goes on along the minus strand of RJWJ010039910.1, from coordinate 12,279 downwards.
TTGTACTTATGCCAGTACCATGCTGTTTTGGTTACTATAGCCTTGTAGTAAAGCTTGAAGTCTTGTAGAGTGATACCTCCCAGTTTTTTCTTTTTGCTTAAGATTGCTTTGGCTATACGAGGTCTTCTCTGGTTCTATACAAAGCATAGAATTATTTTTTCTAGATCTGTAAAGAATGATAATGGTACTTTGATAGGGATTGTATTAATTCTGTAGATCACTTTGGGTAGTATGAACTTTTACCAATGTTGATTCTGCCAATCCATGAGCAAGGTAGATTTTTCCATCTGTTTACATCTTCTACAATTTCTTTTCTTAGTATTTTGTATTTGTCCCTGTATATGTCTCTCACCTCTTTCATTAAATATATTCCTAGATATTTAATTTTCTTTGAAGCTATTGTAAAAGGTGCTGCACTCTTGATTTGATTTTTGGCTTGACTGTTATTAGTGTATATGAATGCCTCTGATTTGTGTGCATTGAATTTGTATCCTGAGACTTTACTGAATTCATTTATCAATTCTAGGAGTCTCTTTGTTGAATCCTTGGGGTTTTCTAGATATAATATCATATCATTGGCAAAGAGTGAGAGTTTGATCTCTTCTGCCCCCATTTGGATGCCCTTAATTCCCCTCTGTTGTCTAATTGCTCTAGCAAGGACTTCCAGCACTATGTTGGATAGAAGTGGAGATAGTGGGCAGCCTTGTCTGGTTCGAGATCTAAGTGGGAATGGTTCCAATTTTTCCTCATTCAGTATGATATTCACTGTGAGTTTATCATATATGGCCTTAATAATTTTGAGGTATGTCCCATCTATGCCTATTTTGTTAAGAGTTTTTGTCATAAAGGTGTGCTGGATTTTGTCAAATGCTTTTTCTGCATCTATTGAGAGAATCATATGGTCTTTGTTCTTGCTTTTATTTATGTGGTGAATTGCATTTATAGATTTGTGTATGTTGAACCAGCCTTGCATCCCTGGGATATAGCCCACTTGGTCATGGTGAATTATTTTTTTGATGTACTGTTGGATTTGATTTGGTAAGATTTTGTTGAGGATTTCTGCATCTATATTCATGAGGGATATTGGTCTGTAGTTTTCTTTTTTGTTGTGTCCTTTCCTGGCTTTGGTATCAAGGTGATATTGGCTTCATAGAATTGAGTTGGGGAGATTCCATCTTTCTCAACGTTGTATATTTCTGTAGTGTAGGTGTGAGTTCTTTTTTGTATGTTTGGTAAAATTTGGGTGTGAACCCATCTGGCCAGGGACTTTTCCTTGTTGGAAGGTTTTTAATTTCTGCTCCAATTTCTGTTCTTGATATTGGTCTGCTAAGTGATTCTATTTCCTCCTGGTTGAACTTAGGGAGGTTGTACGTTTTCAAGAATTTGTCCATTTCCGCCACATTATGTAGTTTTGGGGCATATAGGTTTTTATAGTATTCAAAGATAATGTTTTGTATTTCTGTGATGTCTGCTGTGATCTCTCCTTTTTCATTTCTAATTGAGTTTATTAGAGTCCTTTTTCTTCTAATACTTGTCAATCTAGCAAGAGGGCTGTCAATTTTGTCTATCTTTTTGAAAAACCAGCTTTTGGTTTTATTACTCTTCTGTATAGTTCTCTTGTTCTCAATTTCATTTAGTTATGCTCTGATCTTAGTTATTTCTTTTCTTCTGCTAGGTTTTGAATTGATTTACTCTTCCTTTTCCAGTTCCCTGTGGCAGCTTATTAGCTTGTTGATTTTTGAGCTTTCTGTTGTTGGATGTGAGCATTTAATGCTATTAGTTTTCCTCTCAAGAATGCTTTTGCTGTATCCCACAGATTTTGATAACTTGTGTTTCTGTTATCATTTAGTTTGAAGAATCTTTTGATTTCTCTCTGTAGCTCCTCCTTGACCTAACAGTCATTCAACAACAGATTGTTTAGTTTCTATGACTTTGTGAAGTGGTGAGTGTTTCTGTTGGAATTGAACTCTAATTTTATACCACTGTGATCTGACAAGATACATGGTATAATTTCTATTTTTTTGAATTTGTCGAGGTCTGATTTGTGGCCTAGTATATGATCAATTTTGGAGAGAGTTCCATGGGCTGATGAGAAGAATGTATATGCAGCTTTGTTTGGATGGAATGTTCTGTAGATGTCTGTTAGACCCTTTTGTTCTAGAACTCTGTTTAAGTCCATTATTTCTTTGCTTATTTTCTGTTTGGAAGATCTATCCTGTTCAGTCAGTGGGGTGTTGAAATCCCCAGTTTCTATGGTATTACTGTTTATCATGCTATTTAGATCAAACAGGGTTTGCTTTATGTATCTGGGTGCTCCTGAGTAGGGTGCATAAATATTAAAAATTATTAAGTCTTCCTGTTGGATTTTTCCTTTCACCATTATATAGTGGCCATTTTTCTCCTTCCTTATTTTTGCTATTTTAAAGCTTATGTTATCTGAAATTAGTATCACTACCCCCTTTTCTTTTGGCTTTCATTTGCCTGGAGGATTGTTTTCCATCCCTTGACCTTGAGCCTGAAAGCATCTTTGTGGGTTAGATGCATTTCCTGTAGACAGCAGATACTTGGCTTGTGAATTTTTATCCACTCTGCCAGTCTATGTCTTTTCAGAGAACAATTTAAGCCATTCACATTTATTGAGAAGATTGTTATTTGGGGTAGATTTCCATTCATATTGTTGGGTGAATTCCTATTGTTTTGTTTTATTCCTTTAGCCGTTGTGGAATCCAGGTTCTAGACTTTAACTCCTGAGTGATTTTACATTGGTGAGTGTCTATTGCGCTGTTCAGTGTATAATGCTGGTCTGACTACTTCCTATAGAGCAAGTATGGTCTTCATCAGTGATTGCTTGTCTGAGAAGGTCTTTATTTTTTCCTGATAGATGAAGCTTAGTTTTGCTGGGTAGAGAATTCTAGGTTGGCCATTCTTCTGTTTTAGACGATTGAGGATAGGTGCCCAGTCCCTTCTGGCTTGTAAAGTTTCAGTTGAAAAGTCTGCAGTTAGTCTGATAGGTTTTCCTTTGTAGTTTATCTGCTGCTTTCATTTTATTACTCAAAGAATTGCTTTTTTCTTGTTTATTTTGGTCAGCCTAATAACTACATGACGTGGTGATTGCTTTTTCACATTGAGTCTCCCAGGAGTTCTGTGTGCTTCTTGTATCTGGATATCTAGATTTCTGGGCCCCCCAAATGGCGGCTGTCCACCCACAGAGAGTCAGCACTGGGGGCGACTGCTCAGGGGTCTGCTGGGATTGGCAGGCTGTCTCAATGAGCCGCCAGCTGCCCCCACTGCTTCCCTGTCCCACTGTCTCACTTTAGTTCAATGGAGGGTTCTGCTCTCTCTGTCCCACTCTGAGCCAGCTGAATCTTTGGGGATTTCCAGGGACAGAACCTGCCTTTCCATGTTCATCTCCTTTGCTCCAGTCCCACTGACCACCAGAGGCAAGGTACCTGTCTCCAAACTCTCTCCTGTGGTCCCGGGAAGTGCTCACTCAGACCAGTCCCTCCCCGGCTATTGTCCCTTCTCCACACAGCCTGAAATACTGTGCCACAACTTTGCACTGACTTAGGCACTTCCCTGACCAAGTGGATGTGGAGGTCAGTGGAGGAGCAGTCGTCCTCCTGTGGGTCAGATCACATTGTCCTGGCCAGCTGGTAAGTGCAGCTGTCCCACGCTCTATTCCCAATTATATATCTAGCACTTTAAAGACTTTGTGGTTGATTCTCCCATTCACCTCTTTTTTTTCCCCGTCACTACTTGTCCCATATTGCTTCTCTACAGATTAACAATGCTGTTCTTGGAGGAGAGCAATCCATTCATGGTTAACTGTCCACGTTCTTCACATCCTACCCTGGGAGCAGAGAGCCAGGAGGTCACCACTGATAGGCCATTTTTACCCCATCCCCCAATAATGGATATTTCAAATGTTCTAGTACCAACTTCTTGGAAATATCCAGTGAATGGCCCTGAACATAGATTTTTCTGCCAAAACCATTTTAGCTCTGAGCTGATGAAACAAATGATTCCTAAAATAATGGTGAAAAATGTGGATCTGATTTCAATCTTCTAAGACTATAGCCTGAAGACTGAAGACTGAAGACCAAAGACCGAAATAAGATCCGCACTTTTCACCTCTCACAAAAATCCGCACTTCTCACCTCTCACAAAAATCAACGCAAACAAATGATTCTGAAAATAATGTTTATTACAGAGGTTCTAGGACCTACTTCTTGGAAATGAGGTTTATTACAAAGGTTCTAGTATCTACTTCTTTGAAATATCCAGTTCACTGGGCCTAAACATATGTATGTCAGCCAAAACCGTTCTAGGCTCCGAGCTGATGAAACAATAGATTCCTGAAGTAATGGTGAAAAATGCAGATCCTGTTTCAGTCTTCTATGACTGAAACAGGATCTGCACTTTTCATTAGAAGACTGAAACAGGACCCCCACTTTTCACTTGTCACAAAAATCCACACTTCTCACTACAATCAACTCAAAAAATGATTCTTAAAATCATGGTTATTTCAAAGGTCCTAGTATCCACTTCTCAGAAATACCCAGTTAGCTGGGCGTAACCATAGATTTGTCTGCCAGAACCATTTTAGGCTCTGAGCTGTTGAAACAAATGGTTTTTAAAATAAAGGTGAAAAGTGCTACAGTTCTTAAAATAATAGTGAAATTATTGTGAAAATAATGGTGAAATAATTCTTAAATTCAGTCTTCGTAGAAGACTGAAACAGGATCTGCACTTTTTACCTCTGTCAAAAATCCACAGTTGTCACCTATCACAAAAATCAACTCAAACAAATGATTCCTAAAATAACGGTTGTTTCAAAGGTTCTAGTACCTAATTTCTGGAAATATCCAGTTACCTGGGACCCATCGTAGATTTGTCTGCCAAAATCGTTTTAGGCTCTAAGCTGATGAAACCAATTTAGACAAAACTGCCTATCATTTAACATAAAAAACTAACATTTATTCATTGCCTAGAATCTTACTTAGATTTTTTTCCCTTTTAGGACTTTAGAAGAAAGATTATTCAGTGTCATTTAACATGTAAAACAAACAACCTTTCTGTAGATTCCGTTTACAATTCTAGCACCACTTTCCAGACCTTAATGCATGTGCAAAGGAAATTTTTTCAAAAAATTTCAAAATCCATGAAACTGTGCAATTGAGGAGCTTCCACCTAACATTCAATTGGAAATGATTAATCTGCAACATGATGGCGTCCTAAGGGGCAAATATCAAGAGAGGAATCTACTATAAAAGCATTCTATAAATGAGTGGTTCTAAATGATGAACATAGTCAAGTAAGTCGTACGTTCATGGATGCGTATCAGTATTTGGTAGTACATACATGCGTAAGAAGGCATTTTCAAAGATAAAATACAAAAATTTAATCAATTTGCCCATAGGAAACACTAATTTTCAAGCCCCATTAAGCAGAATGTTATCCCTTCCAAAAAAGAATTTCATTACAAAAAAAATCACAATTATTATTATCATAACATATTATTATATCTTAATTTTTATCAATGAAAAATCTAAGAATTTGTTCTCTTTTCTTATATTTAAATACCTTCATAATATCTTTGATTTTACCACTTGGCCCACAATGCCTAAAAAACCATCTGGCTCAACACAGAAATGTACGAGACTGGCTGTCTTTGATATGGCCCCTGCAGCCCTCTTCAGTCTTGTCTAATACCATTTCCACATCACTCACTCCCTCTCCAGCCACACTGATCTTCCTTCAGTTGATCAAAACTCTTTGCTGCTTCAGGGCCATGGCGAGTGCTTTGTCTTTGCCCCAGCTAACACTTGTGCATTCTACCGTTCTCTTTGTAAATGTCATTTCCTTAAAGAAGCCTTCTGTGACCTCTCCTGCTCCCTGACATCTCTGATAATTGCTTTTCCCATTCTTCACTGGTCCTTCCTAGAATGTAAAAAAATTCAAGTAGGAATTTTCTGTACTAATATTTGTTTAATTTCTGGCTCACACACTGGATCACATAAACTTTATTGCAGCATCAACTGCATCTATGGTGTGAACGGATATGTCCCCACTGGTACATAATTAGCAATTCTATTTATGTGCACAGCCTGGCATATGGTCCTTGCTGAAAATCTGTTGAATGAATGTGCAAATCTATGGCTGAAAACTCAACAGTAACTCTTATAATAGCAAACATGAGGAATGTTTCCTCAGAGCAACTTGTAAGGGTGGCCACTGGCAAAGCCTGATAACATAACTAAAACATACAACGTATAATTGTCTAATAATCACAATGATTTATATTTAATTTCACCTGATGGCTGAATTCAGAAACAGAGTGAAAGAAAGAATAAATTGCAACTGCCTTCAGACTTGGCTCATATTCTAGTGCTGAAGTTTCCAAGGGTTGGGAGACTACTTGGCAAGTTTTGATGGGTTACTGAAAGGACTACTGGTTTCAACAAAACAATAAATTAACTTCAAGTTTGGCTAAAACCGTCTTTATCTTAAGCCTTGTGCTTATCAATTCAGTGTACAGAACATCTATAGATTAACAGACTGTTATTCTGGGGTTAAATATGCCCCAACTTTGCCAGCCATCAGTTTACTCACAATGATGTAAGGCAAATAGTATGACTCCTGAGTTTGTGTAGAAGTATAATCTTACTTCTCCCAGCCCAGAGCTGACCAGGATATGGTTACTCTAAAATATGCATGGAGGAGTATATGGGGCTGTATGTATTATTGAATGAAACTTCCAGTTTAATTAATCTACGGAAAATGGAAAATTAAAGTCTACCAGCATCTTTCCCTAATGCAGACCTATTAACATTTAGGGGATTAGCGCACAAGTCCAATGGAGAGTCACATCCCATATATCTATATACAGTCATGCATTGATTAATGGTGAAGATAGGTTTTAAGAAATGTGTCGTTAGACAATGTCAACGTTAGGTGATTTCATCATAGTGTAAACATCATAGAGTGTACTTACAGAAACCTAGATGGTGTAGGCTATTACACACCTAGGCTGTACGGTATAGCTTATTGTTCCTAGGCTGCAAACCTGTACAACATGTTACTGTACTGAATACTATAGCTAACTGTAACACAAGGGTATGTATTTGTATATCTAAACATATATAAATGTAGAAAAGGTACAGTACAAATGCAATTCATCTCATGGGACCATCATATATGCAGTCTGTCATTGAATGAAAGAGTGTTGTGTCCCATGATTGTATTTAAAGTTATATATCACCCTAAAATATGTTAAATAAATAAGATTTGTCCAACCTTGACAAACACATTTTTGTAGCAATCAAGAAGACCAAGTGTAAATGTAGAATTCTTGGATTCTGTGGATTTTTCCCACTAGAACATGACGGCATGGGGTGGGGGGCCACTATTTCCCACTCCCAGCTCTGTCCTCCAATGGGGGAAATTCATGTTTCTGTCTGTGGACACAGCAGTTTGTATGTTCACGTATAATCCACGTGATGCTGCAGCAAATCACCAATCCTTGACCACCCCTGCCCAGGCACAGAGTATATACATCTGAGGTGCAATCTACCCAAGAGAATGAATTTGAATAAGAGGCTCATCTGGCCCCTGAAAGGGCGATCAGAGCTTTTTTAATAGAGAATTCTGGGATCCCAGACAGTCTGAAACAGAGGGCAAATGTTTTCTGTAAAGGTCCAGGTAATAAATAATTTAGGCTCTGTGGGCCTTACAGTCTCTGCTGTAACTCTTCAGCTCTGCTATTGCAGCATGAAAGCAGCCACACACAATACATAAATGAATGGACATGACTGTTTTCCAATAAAACTTTATTTAAGAACAAATTTTGTTTGTAAACGCAAAGGGCTGCAGGTTGTGGAAGCAGCTCCTTCGTAACCTCTTAAGAGCCTCAACAATGGAGTAGGCATAGCAGATAAAAGCCAGATAGACTTGCGAGTTCCCAGAAAATCTTGTGAACTGACATCTCTGGGTGGGGTGGGGCCCATGTGCCCCAGTTTGCCAGCCCTTGGTTGAGAAGAAAGAGATGAAAGTGCAAAGGACAGGAAAACAGGTCTGCATTGATTTGTAATGAGAAAGAAAGAAAATGAAGAGATGGGCAAAAAGGGAGAACATGACACTTTTAGCTATAAGTAAGGGTACAGGATAGCATTGACTAAGGTAGAGAAATATCTGGTTATCTAAGCTAGAGATGATTGACAGTGGCTTGGACCAGAGAACCACAGTGGAAGTTAGTGAAAATGGTCAGATTATGGATATAAGTTTGCAGGTAAAACTGACAGGATTTGCTGACAGAGTGCATGTGTGGGTGACAGACAGAGAGAACTTACAGTCACTTTGTCCAGGGGGGTTTCTTACCGTGGGGTCTATATTAGTTTCCTGAGGCTGCCATAACAAAGTACCACAAACTGACTGGCTTAAGACTACAGAAATTTATTGTTGCAGTTATGAAGGTGAAGAGTCTGAAATCAATGTATTGGTAGAATTATCTTCTCTTGGAAGGCTCCTGGGGAGGATCTTTCCTTGCTTTTCTGTCTTCCGGTGGTTTCTAGCAATAGGCTTATAGTTGCATCATCCAATCTCTGCCTCCATCATCATATGGCACTTTTCATGTGTGTCTGTGTCTGTGTCTCTTCTCTTCTTACGACCCAGTCATATTGGGTTTAGGATGTTCATCCTTCCCCCACTCCAGAATGATTTCATTTTAACTCTATTGCATCTGCAATGACCATATTTACAAATATGGTCACATTTATGGGTACCTAGGATTAGGCCTTGAACATACCTTTTTTGGGGAACACAATTCAATCATAATGTAGTCCATACTTGGACTGAAGTGACTCATGAAGTTTCCAAAATTTGTGTGTCTATACGTGAGTTCATATTTCAGGGGTGAAGCCCGAACATTTTCGTTAGATTGTTGAATGTGTCTGGACTTCAGTGAATCAAACATCTACTTTAATTCCCCCTTTTAAGTAAATCTGAGCTCTGAAGCTCTGGACTAAACTGTGGTAGACCCAGAGTAAGGATCACCTGACTTTTCTGGGGTCATCCAATGACTCCTGTTTTGGTTGGTGATGTGGACAGAATATTAATAATAACACAAAGAAATGCTCTATTACCTCATGAGATAACATGTTTCCAGCCTGCATCTAAATGTTCTTTATGTGACTTCTCTTCAGGGGTGTAGTTCAATTATAACCCATGGTAACAAAGAGTGCAATTTTACAGAACTTGGTATGGTGCGGGGTACACTTAGTCGTGCCGACATATATAGTGTGGAAAATGTATGTAGAATTGCTGCCAAGCTCAGTGGAGCCAAAGGGCAATAGAAGACATCCTTGTACAGGTGACATCAGGATCCAAATAGCAGGAGAGAGAGAAAAGAGATTGTTCAATTAAGTGTAATTGGCTTTAAAAATACACCCCCATTTTTTTTTCTTTTTTGGTCAAGGGTTCTTCTAACAGGCTTCTGCTCTTTGCATATGTTCAGTCACATTTTTATTCCATTTCGGTCTCTCCCAGGCTTGCTAATAAGACTGGCTGTTGTGATGGTAACACACCCCCTTCCCTCTTCACTGTCTGTGAACCCCTGAGTGTTGGTTCTGGCTCTCAGACACTTGCAACACAGGCTGTGTGTCTCAGGCTGCTCAGAACAGGAGTGGACCCTGTTCTTTAGGACGGGAAAACATACCCTCACTGGGGTTGTTACAAATAAGAAAGAAAATAAAAACAGGGGCATAAAACAGGGAATATGCCACTAGTTGCCAATAGGTAATGATACAGACTCAGTAGAGAAATGTTATTATTCGGTGATTTTCCTTTCCTGATTGTGTAGTTGAAAATAAGGCTTTTTTCCCCCTCCTCCCAAATAAATTGTAGAAATTGGCTGAAAATACCTAGGAGATGGCAGAGCTATAATTCACTTTTTAGAACCGCTAGCAAAGCATTGCAATTTTACTAATGTTCCTTTTTATTACAAAGGAAGAACAGAAAGTATTTTTAAAAATCATGCTAAGCTCCAAAGAAACAGCTATTTAAAACATTGTTATAATTATAATTATTGATCAAAGGATCAATCCTTAATTATATTTGTTCATTATGACTGTCCTAGACTATCCTAAAACACTTACATCTCTCTCTCTTCACTATTGGGAAATTACTGTGCTTCTAACCTCCTGAGAAAATCCCAAAACCATCTCAGGAGCACTCTGGTGATTGGACTCCCTGCCACTAAAAACGGGTTTCTCTGCTCAGCCTTCCTCCCTGCTTTGCAATCTTGTCTTCAGATAGAAGCCTACTCCTGGCCAAGGCTAATCCCCTGATAATTGGCGTCCCGTGGTTTCCTGGAGAGCTCTTACAATCAACCCGCTCTGAAGTTGTTTACAGTCGTTCTCTCTGAAGACTTTTTCTCTTCATTGAATAACCATATTAATAAAATCCCTGTCTTGAGATAACCAGAGGTAAACATCCCTCTGTTTAACTCTGGTTATCTCCCTATATCTTTACTTCATAGTCACTTTTTATAAAAACAAACAAAAAGACAAACCGTTTTATACCCTGTGTCTACTTGTCATGTACCATTCATTACACTCCTAAGACCATCCACTGACCCCCACTGTCCACTAAATCACTTTCTTTCTAAAGTCACAATGGTCTCCAAATAACATGCGAACCATTTGTAAACCATTTCTTTACTTGATATTTTTGGCCAGATTTGACACTCATTTCACCTCTCTTTAAAACTGTCCTTCTCTTTAGCTGAGGTTCCTCATTTGGCTTCCATGAGCCCTGGTGGAAGGGGTAGCTCCTCGTTACTGCTGGGAGGGTTAGAAGCTCTGGTCCCCACATGGTCCCCTCTGACACCACAGTGGATGGGTCCCTCATTACTGCTGTGTGATGGTGAAAATCCTGACTCCTCATGCCTGACACCACTCCAGCAGGGAGGGGAGGTGACTCCTGACTGCCAGGTGAGGGTAGAAGACCAGGTGACCTGGGACACTGCAGGAGGTGGGGCAGTGGCTGGCTGGATGAGTGTCCCTGGGCTGTTTCACTTTAACTTTGTATTTCTGCTACCTACAGCCTTGCTCAGACTAGTCACTCCATTGGTATGAGTTGAAGGAAAAAATAAATTAAGGTATAAATCTCTGTATTAGTTTTCAAGCACTGCCATAACAAATACTGCAAACATAGTGACGTAAAAGCAACATAAATGTATGATCTCCCAGTTCTGCAGGTCAGAAGTCCAGATATAGCATGGCTCAGCTTGGTCTTCTCTTTAGAGTCTAAAAAGGGCAAAATCTAGGTTTTCACCAGGGCTGCAGTCTTTTCTGGAGGCTTTGGGGAAGAATCAAGTTCTAAGCTCATTCAGGTTGTTTGGCTGAATTCAGTGCCTTGCAGTTATAGGACTGAGGTTCCCATTTTCTTATTGTCTGTCTGTCAGCCAGGTGCTAGTCCTTGCTCCTAGAGGCAGCCAGAGTCATTTTTGTGTCTTCTATGCAGGCTGCCTCCAGCAATGGCAGGTCATGTCTTCCCATGCTTCAAATCTCTTTAACTTCCCCTTCTGCTGCATTTCTCAGATGGACTCTTCTACCTTCCTCTTCTGCCAGTGTGATTACATCGGGCAAACCTGATGCAGAACCTTAATTATATGTAAGAAGTCTTGCAAATGGCATTACAGATAACATAAACGAGTGGAGCAGTAAACTCTCAAAATGTTCTATGAAAGAACAATTAGTGGAAGTTAAGTATAGGAAATACTATCCCCTTCTCCACTCCTTGGAGATTCACAAATTGCTTAACATATGTGTTAGCTGGGGTGATTGAAGCTATCTGCTCTAACAGGCATCCTTAAATTCTTGGTGGTTTAACACAAGCGAGGTTTCACTAAGTTTATAATGTGATTAGATATTTGGAGAGTGGCCTTCCATGTGGTGATTTAAGGGTGTGGCTCTTTCTATTTTCTGATTTCATTTTTGACATCTTCCTTGGAGTTCTGTAAGGGATGTTCTGCATTCAGCTTCCCAAGAAATGAAGAGTGTAAAGAAATTGAAGTGGGATATTTGATGGTCAGGCCTAAAAATGTCATACATCACTCTGCCCAGATTCTATGAAATAGAACCAGTCACATGGCCCCCACCTTAAAAATAAGGTAGCTGGAAAATGCAGCAATCCTATTTCTAGGAATAGAAATTGTAATTGGTCAGCGCCTAGCCAGACTCTGGTATGGAACTTTAAAAATTCAGAGAAGTCTTGGAAAAA
>RJWJ010039909.1:0-14069 GCA_004363605.1 Indri indri | reverse complement strand
AAAGAACAAAGTACGAACTCTACGAACTCACTCATTAAAATAGTTTTTAGAAATATATTGTAGAGTTTTAAAGTTTTCCTACCAACAACTCTTACCAATTTGAATGTCAACAGGTGAAAGAGAGCAATTAATTAAAAAGAAAAAAACCTAAAAAACTTCAAGTTGCAAAGGGGAATTTTAAATAAAAACAACATGAAATATGTTTCCACATAATGTTTTCCAAAACATACATTGCATTTATTTCTAAGGTTTTATATTTGTGTGTGTATATATATATATTTTTTTTTCTATTTTTAGAAAAGATGGGCTCTCACTCTTGCTCAGGCTGGTCTCAAACTCCTGAGCTCAAGCAATCCTGCCTTACCCTTCCAGGGTGCTAGGATTACAGGTGTGAGCCACCTCGCCTGGACAAAAAATAGTGACTAAATTCACATACTTGAAGAATTTTTGGAAGTTAACAGTTCTTTAATCTTTTATTTTGAAATAATTTTACATTTACACAACAGCTACAAAGAAAGCACAAGAGTTCTATGTACTTTTCATCTGGCTTTATCTTACATTACAAAAGCACAATTATCAAAACTAAGAAATTGACATTGGTACAATACCATGAACTGTAGACTTTATTTATTTAGTCTACCAGTTTTTCTAATGTCTTCTTTGTTCCAGAATCATACAGTGTATTTAGTTGTCATGTCTCCTTAAGTGTCTTCCAACCTATGACAATTCCTCTGTTTTTCCTTGTCTTTCATGACCTTCACACTGCTGAAGAGTAGCAGGTCAGGTATTATGCAGAATGTTCCTCAATTTGGGTTTCACCAATAAAAAGAGTCAGGGATCCTTAGAGAAATGTTTGATTATAGAACTGGGGTGGGGTAAATATAAGATCAGCCTGGAATATCTTGCAATGATAAAAAAAAAAAGTGGTTTTTTTTGTTTGTTTGTTTTTTGAGATGGGATCTTGCTTTGTTGCCCTGGCTAGAGTAGAGTGGCATCATCATAGCTCATTGCAACCTCAAACTCCTGGGCTCAAATGATCCTCCTGCTTCAGTGTCCCAAGAAGCTGGGACTACAGGTGGGCACCACCACGCCCAGCTAATATTTCTATTTTTTGTAGAGATGGGGTCTCACTGTGTTGCCCAGGCTGGTCTTTAACTTTTGGCCTCAAGCAATTCTCCCTCCTCAGCCTCCCAAAGTGCTAGGATTACAGGTATGAGCCACTGCACCTGGCCAAAATAAAAGTTTTTTTTAAAACATAACGCTTTGTCAGATTAAATTGAGGTTATGGATTTTTGAGAATAATACAGAGCTGATGTAACTTTCTCAGTGCATCATATCAGAGGGTACATTGTGTTGACATCTTATTACTGGTGAAGTTAACCTTGATCACTTGGTTAAGGTGGTATCTGCCAGGTTTCTCCACTGTAAAGTTACTATTTTTTCCCTTTGTAATTCGTAAATATTTTGGGGGAGACAGTTTGATCCCGATTCTCCTTAAACTTTTTCCCAGTAATCTCAGCATTCATGGGTGGATCTTGCCTACTGCAATTATTATTGTGGTATTCTTTTTTTTTTTTTTTTTTTTGAGACAGGGTCTCGCTCTGTCACCCTGGGCTAGAGTCCAGTGGCATCATCCTGTCATCCTAGCTCACTGCAACCTCAAACTCCTGGGCTCAAGTGATCCTCCTGCCTCAGCCTCCCAAGTAGCTGGGACTAACTACAGATGAACGCCACCACACCTTGCAAATTTTTTCTGTTTTTGGTGGAGATGGTGTCTCACTCTTGCTCAGGCTAGTCTCAAACTCCTGAGCTCAAGTGATCCTTCTGCCTCAGCCTCCCAGGGTGTTAGGATTACAGGCGTGAGCCACCGTTCCTGGCCATTACTGTGGTATTCTAATGATGATTTCCTATTGCCCTCATCCCTTCTGCATTTATTAACTGGAATTCTTCTATAAGGAAGATTTGTCCTTTCTCCCCCATTTATTCAACCATTTATTTATATTAGTATGGTCTCATAGATATTTATTTTATTCCCTAGGTCATCATCCAATACTGTCATTGGAGCTCTTGCAGCTGGGCTCCTGTGTTTTTTCAACATGCCCTCTTTTTTTTTTTTTTTTTAAGCACTTCCTTCCTTTTTAGCACTACAAGATGTTCCAGGCTCATCTTGTATGTGCAGTGACCCAGTCCTGGAATCAATTACTTCTCTGAGGAGCCCTGTTTCCTTTTACTGGAGAAACCAAGATCTGGGGACTAGGTATGCTCATTGCTACTGAGATGTCACTGCTTTTTTCACTGGCTCTCTTTGTAGACAGAACCAGGAAATATATGTATGTACCCTGATGTGTATACACATTTCTGTATTTATCTCTGTATCTGCCTACATGTATTTTATAAACTATAAATTCATACTGATACTTCTGACTCCAGCATCACAAGATTCATTCTAATATTCCCTCTTCGCTTATTTGTAACTTCCTTCTCTGACAGTAAAAAGCCTAGCCCCAATGAACTTTGATTTCTGAAAAGAGATCTAGAATCTGTGAAATCATGCCATTACCAGTTCCTCTTCCCTTGATACACCACATATTTTTTCATTCCACCTGGAATGTCATACCCTACTCAATCTATTCACCTTTAAAGACTCAACTGAAGAACTACCCCCTCAAAGGACCCTTTCCTGAACTGCCCCAGCCTTATTCCTAATCACCATTGGTCCCTTCCTCTGCCTTATCATAATTTTATAAATCCTACTCAACAGAAAGATGGTTGAGGTCAGGGGACAGATCTTTGCCTCTTGCCCTTCTGGCATCTAGTATATTGCTTTCTAAACATAAGGAACCCTATAAACATGCCTTGAATGAATTGCACAAAGCTTTAAACTTTATCTGAAACACAATTAGTATAGAAAATGAATGCTTATCATGCAGTCCCAAGAGCAGTTGTTGAGAAAGCACATATTTTTCAGAACTATGAATTATTCAGTAATTTTAGTTTATTCAAACTCTGATGCAAACTCAAGTGATATAAAAAAAATGGAACCACTAAATGACTTCAAATATTATACATAAAAGGCTCACTATTCTATTATTCAGAAATATGATGATAGACAAATCTGTAGGCATGTTAGAATAATCATTGCTACTGTTCTTGGAAGAGCTTCAACCAGGTATCTGTAGAAACATATCTAGGCAATAGGACAATTGTAACATTGATCAAATTCCCAGGGGTCAACAAGGATGTAGATATTTGCATCAGGACACAGTCACTTCAGTAACATTCAAGCTCTTTTAAAATCTCCTTTAAGGATGTTTTTGTGCCTTAAAAAACATTAAGATCTAGAGCAAGAACAACAAAAAAGAGGTTGTGTAACTGAGAAGCAATTTCACTTCTCAATTTTCTCACAGAATCCTTTTTCTCCCTCCCCTCACCCTTGCTCCCAGGAATTACTCCAGGGTCAGTTTCTCGCCTCTCTGTGAGCAAGCTCACCTACTCCCAAGTCATCAAAGGTGATTATACTGGATGATTCCCAAAGCTGGATGGTAAGCCCTAACTTTCTTGACTTCTAGTCCTAGAATTTCCACAGCATGGTGGGTAGTTTCATACATTTTCTAAATACACAACATAACACAACCCAAATTATAGGTATTATCTTCTCTTAACCTCTAGCCCTCAAATTAAATTTAATCACAATTTTTCTCCAAAGAGTTGGCATATGAATTTTTGCTTACATCATACAAAATAACATAACATGGAAGATAGCACGATATAATAAAATGTACACAAGGTTTAAAGTTAAAAAGAGGACTTAGCCAGGTGCAGTGGCGAGCCTAGAACCCCAACTACTTGGGAGGCTGAGATGGGAGGATCTCTTGAGCCCAAGAGTTCGAGACCAGCCTGGGCAAGATAGCGAGACCCTATCTCTAAAAAAAGAAAAAGAAAAAACCAAAAATTCAGTCCAGACAAGCGATGGGACAAAAAAAAAGAAGTCTCACAGGTTCTCATTCTGCCTCTTTCTAATTACAGTGATCATGTGCAAATCTCTGAGGCATATACCATCACCTACCTTAACTAGTCAAAAATTCTATATAAAATGCCTAACACAGTGACACACAGTGGAGAGAAAATGGCAAGAGGTTAAGAGCACAAGCCATAGATTAGAATCTAGTTGTTTGAATCTCATACCACTTACTAGCTGTGTGATCTTGGGCAAGTTATTAAACTCTGAGTTTCCTCGTCTGTAAATTGGGGATCAAAGAACCTATCTCAGTGTTGTGAGAATTAAACAAATTCTTAAATGTCAAGTATGTACAACACTACCTAGCACCTAATAAATGTTTAATAAACCTTTATTAATCAATATTTTTCCCCTCTCCCCCTTTATTTTCTTTCACATATGGACTTTCACAAATGTTTGCTCACACCTTTAGGCAGGCCCCACTTATCCTCTGATTCAGGCCTTTCCGTGACCACACTATCCCCTCTGAGCACACTGCTACCCTCTGTCTGCAAATGCTTGAGCCCCTGCCTGGCCTTATGCTATAAGTCCCAGCTTAAAGGAAACTTTCTTCCAGATGCCTTTTTTGACCCCTCAAGCTTGGGCTAGGTCAGGTTCCTCTTAAATTCCCAAAGTACTAGACCCAACCCTGATTGATCACATTGTTGTTTTTTTTAATCACACTGTATTTTAACTCCCAGAAAAGTGCCTGACACATGGTGGGCACTCAAGCATTCATTCATGAAGGGAGGGATCCCAGGTATCTGAACTCATTTGTTGGATTCAGTTATTTTTAGAGGCTAATGTTTTGGGATAAAGAAAATGAAAAAACCTAATAGGTTATTGATACAGTTTGGATACATGTCCCCTCCAAATCTCATGTTGAAATTCCATCCCCAGTGTTGGAGGTGGGGCCAGGTGGGAGGTGTTTGGGTCACGGGGGCAGATCCCCTCAAGAATGGGTTGGTGCCCTTCACCCTTCTCACTTCATTACTTCACGTGAGAGCTGGCTGTTTAAAGGAGGCTGACACCACCTTCGCCCTTTCTTGCTCCTTCTCTTGCCACGTGACAGGCCTGCTCCCCCTTCACTTTCCACCGTGACTGGAGGCTCCCTGAAGCTCTCACCAGAAGCAGATGCTGGTGCCATGCTATTCATACAGCCTACAGAACTGTGAGCCAAATAAACTTTTCTTTATGAATTCTCACCCTGTCTTAGGTAATCCTTTACAGCAACCCCAAAAGGACTAAAACAGTTGTGTTTATTTTAAAATAAACAATTCAAAATAGGCCAGGCATGGTGGCTCACGCCTGTAATCCTAGCACTCTTGGGAGGCCGAGGTGGGCAGATTGTTTGAGCTCAGGAGTTCGAGACCAGTCTGAGCAAGAGCGAGACCCCGTCTCTACTAAAAACTAGAAAGAAATTAGCTGGACAACTAAAAATATATATATAAAAAATTAGCCAGGCATGGTGGCGCATGCCTGTAATCCCAGCTACCCAGGAGGCTGAGGCAGGAGGATTGCTTGAGCCCAGGAGTTTGAGGTTGCTGTGAGCTAGGCTGGCGCCACGGCACTCTAGCCCAGGCAACAGAGTGAGACTCTGTCCCCCGCCCAAAATAATAATAATAATTCCAAATTATGGGAAACCAGTGGACATAGCCATTAAAAAATGCTCTCCAGCAGTAAACTCAGGTAGAATAAGACTGAACCCCATCAGGATAGATTGTTTTAGTTAACTCTCTGCTGACATAATTCAGGTGTTTTCTTACAAATTCTAATGAATAACTATTTGGCTCTACAGGTAATAAAGCCAAATAGTAATTCTAGAAACCAAAAGGGAGTAAAGATGAGAAAATAAAGGGGAAAAAAACTTAATTTAGTAGGTCACAAACTTGAGTGTACATAGGACCACCTGGGAAACGTGTGTAAAATACTGATTTCCAGGTCCCATTCCACGATTCTGACTCATTAGGTCTGGAGAAGGGCCCAGGAAGAGCACATTTTAACAAGAACCTTGAATTGACTCTAATGTTAGAGGTTCCCCATTGTATGTTGGAAAACCCTGAATTAAATGGTTTAAGACCCATATATAGTCCAAGAAAAATAGAAAAACAGTAACATAAAATTTTTTTTTTTTTTTTTTGAGACAGAGTCTCGCTCTGTTGTCTGGGCTAGAGTGCCATGGCGTCAACCCAGCTCACAGCAACCTCAAACTCCTGGGCTCAAGCGATCCTCCTGCCTCAGCCTCCCGAGTAGCTGGGACTACAGGCATGTGCCACCATGCCCGGCTAATTTTTTTTATTTTCTTTTAATTGTTTGGCTAATTTCTTTCTATTTATAGTAGAGACGGGGTCTCGCTCTTGCTCAGGCTGGTCTCGAACTCCTGAGCTCAAGCAATCCTCCCGCCTCAGCCTCCCAGAGTGCTAGGATTACAGGCGTGAGCCACCGCGCCCAGTCAACATAAAATTTTTTATATTGCCCACTTCAATTTTAGATTGTCATTCAAATTTGGCAGTGTAAGGAAAATGGATGACGTTTAAAGGTACACTGAGGTTTGTCAAAAATGAATCTGGGACACTGAACTGATAAATCTGATCTAATTTGATGCCCATCATCTAGGTTCACCTAGAACTTTCTGTTCAGATGGCACAAAAATCATTGTGTAGACAAATGACTCATGATAATAAAATAGAGTTCTTTTCATTCTTTTTTCTCTATTCTGGTTTGTTGCTGAATTTAAAATGCTGCTAGAGTGTTACAGCTCTTTTAGAATTTGTCTAGCGAGTTTTCTAGTCTTCACTAGAAGACTCCCCATCCCCCAAAATTATAAAAAATAAAAAAAAAATGCTGCTTGAGAAAAATACAGAAAGGTTAAAAAAAGGTGTCTAAACAGAAACTATTTTATCTACTGAATATGAGGGCAACTATAATTTATTGAGATGTCAAAGTTAAAACAGGGAACCAACAGGCTTGGGCTCTAATCTTGGATCTGCCACTAATTAGGAGTATGATCCTGAACAAGCCACTTCTCTGGGTCTCTTTTTCCTTTACAATAAAATGAAGGAGGTAAAATAGCCTAGGATTTTTCTAACTACAGGTCACAATTATCGAGTTGTGACTTCAATTTCAGTGGTCAGAAGCGGCATGTTTGTTTTAATGAAAAAGAAGAGAATGCAACAGAAAATGTCAGAGTGCATCACACATAGTACAAGCAAATATTCTTTCATAAAGCTTTTGTTTCAGTTATTTTTGTGAGTAAACTGAATAGGAATGTAAAATATTTCTTACTGTGGGCTGTGGTTAAAAGAATTACAGTTTGGCAAGCACTGGCGAGGATGTAGAGAAACTGGAACCCTCATACACTGCTGGTAGGGATGTAAGATGGTGCAGCCACCTTGGAAAACCGTCCGGCAAGTCCTCAAAAGATTAAACACAGAATTACCACATGACCCAGCAATTCTATTCCTGCATGTGTGTGTATGTGTGTGCGTGTATACACACACGAAATGAAAACATATATCCACGCAGAAACTTGTACACAAATGTTCACAGCAGCGTTATTCACAATAGTCAAATAGTGAAAATAATCTAGATGTTCGTCAACTGATGAATGGATAAACAAAACATGGTATATCCCTACAAAGGAATATTATTCGGCCATAAAAAGGACTGAATGTTGATACACGCCACAACATGGATGAATCTTGAAAATATTCAGCTAAATGAAAGAAGCCAATCACAAAAGACCATATATTGTATGATTCCATTTATATGAAAGGTCTAGAATAGGCAAATCTATAGCAACAGAAGAGGATCCGTGGTTGCCTAAAATTAGCGGTGAGAGAAAAGGGGACTGACTGCTAATGGGCATGGGTTCTTTCTGGGAGGTGATAATGTTGTAAAATTGATTGTGGTGATGGGTATGCAACTGTGTGACTATACTAAAACCACTGAATTGCATACTTGAAATAGGAGAATAGTATGATATACAAATCCTATTTTTAATAAAACAGTTATTTAAAAAATTTTAGCTTGAAAGTCACTAGACTAGATGACAGATAATTACTGAGGTCCCTGAGAATTCTCAGTGTGCCCTCCACACAGGGCTCACATCACCCAGCCTCACTCCATGTTTCTGGAGGCAGGGTAGTACAAAGGAACCAGCTGGTTTCAATTCTAATTCCAGTGCTTACCAGATGCATGGCCACCTCTCTGTACTTCACTTGCCTTTTATATAAAATAAGGATGATAAACCTGCCCTACAGGGTTGTTTTAAACATAAAAGGAGATAATAAATGCAAACCAGTACCTTGCATACTGCTGGAGGTCAGAGCCAGATCTTGTCAGTCTTTGTATGCCTCAGAGTCTAAACCACTTCCAACAGACATTATTCTAAAGGGTTAGTTAACAGAACACATATTTGGGTTTGGCTTATTTCATGTGTCATATTGTCCTAACAAGGCCTCTGTCATAAGGCTCTGATTAAAAATAATTCATAAATGTCATATTTGCTTTGGCTGTTTGGCTTTTTTAGTGCAAAAATTGCCCTCTTTATAATATTATATAATGGAGGTAGTAACACTAAAGAGAAATTAGTGGTCTCTTTAAAATATCAAAATTTTTTAGAACGTGAAGGCAAAAAATAAAATAAAATAAAACATCGAAATTTTGACCAGCCTGAGCAACACAGTGAGACCCTGTCTCTACAAAAAATTTATTAATAAAAAATTAGCTGGGCATAGTGACACACACCTTTAGTCCCAGCTACATTGGAGACTGAGGCAGGAGGATGGCTTGAGCCCAGGATTTTAAGGCTGCAGTGAGCCATGATCATGCCACTGCACTCCAGCCTGGGTGAGAGAGCAAGACCCTATCTCTAAAATAAACAAACAAGAAAAAAACTTATTTAACGAGGCCCCCGTCAATGAACGTTATTTAGGTTGCTTTAGGTTCTTCATTATTACCAATAAGACTGTAATGAACATGCTTGTACTATTGCATCCTTGGAGGTGTGCATCTACGGTATAAATTCCTAGAAGCAGTATTTCTAGTTTAAAAGGCCTATAGGCCTATGCATTAAACTTTTTAATAGTTCCAGATTTCCTTCAAAAAAAAGTTGCATCAATTTATATTTGAACCATTCTCTACACACTTGTCTGAGCATTATTTATTTTCACTTTTTCCGATCTGATAGGAGATACATGAAAAATGGTACATTATTGTTTTAGTTTTCATTTCTTTAATTATGCTCAAGGTTGGGCATATTTTCAAATGTGTATTGGCCACTCGATACATTTACTTTCTGAAACTACATTTATTTTTTAAATGTCATGTATAAATTGTTTATTATCTCCACAACTTAATTACTTTTTTTAATTGCATGAGGACTTTCTGAATATCATGTGTAACTCCTTGTACAATTAAAATTGCCTCCCACAGCAGCTGTCCTTTCCTGGTGTCTGATTCTTATCCAGATCTCATTAATATTCTTTCCAAATAGAAATGTTGCTTGACTATACAGATGAGAGCCTCGTTTCTGTGGAGTTCCCTTTTGTAGGGCACCCACCCCTTGACTGCTCATTAATATTCTAAACAGAGCACAGCCCTGTGAGAAGCCCAATGACACAACATAGATGTGACAACCCAGGGATTAAGAGATCACTGTTTGGGGTTGTGCTTCAGCTGCTACCCTCTACCAGCCAGTCTAGTGCTTCTCAATTGGGTGGGGGCAGGGGCATACTCTGAATATCAGGATCATCTATGGAATCTGAATCTCTCATGTGGCATCCAACACATCTAATTTTTGCAGACACAAACCCTAATTGCCCACCATCTAGAAAGACTATGTCAGAATCAGGTAAATTTGAGCCACTTTAGCATAAGCCTGAGGATTGGTTATCAAGCACTGGCCATATGCCAGGTGCTTTACATGTTATCTCATTCCCTTTGATCTTATTCACTTAATCCTTAGGATACCATGAAATAAATATTATTCTCATCTTACAAAGAACGAAACTGAGGCTCTAGAAAAGCTCAATAACTTGCTCAAGGTCACCTAGCTAGTAAGTGGTAGAACCAGGATTTGAAACAGTCTGACAGACCCTAATGTCCATGTTCTAACGACATAGTACCAACGATGTCTTCCTGTTACATAGGGGCCATCTGGGTGAGTCACCCTCTAAGGGTCTTGAAACTAGAAATGGTAAGGGCTGGGCCAGATGCCCCAGGCTATTCCATAGCCACATCAACTCTGCCCACAGCTCCTTTCACCTACATACTGAGTCTACCACTCACCGGGTAACGTTAGGAAAATTACTCTAAGCCTTAGTCTCCTCATCTCTAAAATGTTCTTTTAGCTCATTTCTAAAATAAATGCTTAATAAATTATGATAGTGGTGGTGGTAATATCTAACATGTATTGAGCATTTACCATGTGTCAGATACTGTTTTAATTGTTTTGCACATATAAATTTATTTAATCTTCACAGTAACACACTCAGAAGTAGTATTACTGTTCTACTTTATTTGTTACTGAATATTATTCAGATGAAGAAACTGAGGCCCAGAGAGGATAAATGAATGTTACCTCTTTTCCTTTTTTAGGAGGCTGGGCTAGAAGCAAAAATGACTTCCAGCACAGAGAATAAACCAGAAAATCAGTTCTAGTGTACATGGAATTTTAGGGTCAATTTATTTCTGTTAAGTCATTGACACAAGGAGAGCATCTCTAATGTCATCTCTGAGAAACTGGTAGTTACACCAGACCTACTCAAAACCCTGACACCATTTCTCCGCACCAGAAAGTCTAAATCTCTCAAATTATATCTTGTAAGGACCAAATTTTAGGTATTATCAACATCTCTGTAAGAACTTTAAGTGGAAGATAACGTAACTATAACCTTCCTGCACAGCTTCTATTACCTTATTCATTCATTTGAATATCTTATTTTCTTGCACTTTTGAAACCCAAATTACCTTTTACATAATTGTGGTATTCTTCACATATCTTATTTATACAAGTAAAAGAGTAACCCCAATTACAGCCTTTAAAAACTGATTTTGGTCTAAAATTTGTAAGTCATGAGTAACCACCCGAAAATCTTTTTTTTTTTCTTTAAGGAATTACCAGCTCTAATCCATGTCTAAGGCTGCCTCTCTCCCAACTAATCTAATTTGTTATTTATTCATTTGGTTCCATCTCTCCCCTCCCAAGTTGAAAATTAACTCGTTGTAAGGGCAAACATAATACAATAGGGTTTTTTTTCAGTAGTTTTTCACATATAGTAAGGAAAATCTCTTTCAGTAAGTAGGAAAACAGATCATTATGTCAATAACTTCAAATTTAAGGTGAAAGTAGAGAAAAGCTTAGGTTAATTAGAAAAAGAATGTGGAAATCTACAGTTGGCCAAGGCCATTACAACAAAGCATAGATTTTCTCTGAACAGCCTAGACTCCTCTATCCTGTGTACCTTTCCATACCTCAACAGCAGATGCATCAAATATCAGTGCCTGGCACAGTGTAGGGGCTCAATAAACATCTGTCGTACGAATGAAAAACAGTATTATGCTACTACTTCATTGACACACATTTCAACAAAGCCCCATCTACATAACTGAATATTTGCCTATAAACTACATGCTCACAGGTCTTGCCAATTACATGCTTAATTAAGATAAAGTAGTTAATCAAAGAGTATTCTTTACAATCTCAAAACAGAAGAAACATACAGACTTATTTTAGGAGGGTTGCTTCTGTTAAAGATACAACCTTCTTATACCAGTCCTTGTCCTTAGTAATTAATCAAGTTTTCTCCAAATACAGGGCTTCTTAGTTTCACTTCCGGCCATTTCCAGGAAGGGCCTGGCTTCCATTCTTCTTATCTGAAATTTTAGATGATGTGTCTTTTTCAGGACTTGCCCAATCTGTAGAGCCAGTTTGGATCAATTTAACCAATCCCTTCAAGCAGAAGAATTAAAATGGGTTTACTGAAAAGTGACTCTTCTCTAGGCAAGTTCTCCAATCTTTCCTTTCTTTAAAAATCTGAGAGGCTAACACAGAACAATGCTTTAATCAGGGACAAGCATAGCCAAGGCTGGTCACATAAAGAATTACCAAATCGCACAGCCACACAAGTGATAAAATCTTGCAACTTATGTGGACCAATGCTATGCATCTTATTTCTTAAGGGTTTTACAAACAAACAAATCTTTTAAGTGAATTTTAAGGTTTATCTCCTAAAAGCTACCTCAAATTTAGGGCTGTAAAAAAAGTTTTTGTTTTCTTTTTTTGTTGTTGTTGTTTTTGGAGACAGAGTCTTGCTCTGCCACCCCGGCCAGAGTGCAGTGGTACAATCATAGCTCAGTGAAACCTTGAACTCCTGGGCTCAAGCAGTCCTCCGGCCTCAGCCTCCTCAGAAACTAGGACTACAGGTGCACACCGCCACCCCTGGCTATGTAAAAAAGTTATTAAGAGGCATTCACTAGGAAGTGGTCTTTTAGTTGACAAGGGAAAGTCAATCGACTTTCTTGGGTCTCAATTTCTTCATCTCAAAAACAGATATTAATTCGCACAGGATGCTTATGAGGATTAAATGAAAGGATAAAAGCCAAAGTACTTTGAAAACTATAAGCTGCTATAAAAAGCATTATTTCTAATAAAATTTCAAGCCAGCATTAAGAAAAATATAATGAAATTAAAAAATAAGGCTAACCAATGAAGAGAAATAGGAAGAAATTAGAACGAATTAGTTATAATGTCTGGTTCAATTATATGTTAATAAGAAACCCCGTATTTAAAGCTGTTGCTAAAAATAATTCTAATCAGTACAGTATCCTATTTCAGAGCATATAGTAAGTATAATGAAAATCATTTCATGTTTCCTTGAAGATTCTAGATAGCTTCCTTATTTTTTTCTTAGAGAATGAAAGCAGAAAAAAACTTCTGGTTGCTTAAGGAGTCTAGCCAGTTGGATTCTAGTTTTGCTATAGTTGCTTTCAAAAATACAGTGAGAGTTGATAGATTCATATCATCCAGCAGTAACAACCGTGGAAGTAGATGGCTACAATAGTAGTAAAATAGTGGCCTAGATCCTGGGAACACCTTGGAAAACCTGCACTCGGATGGAACTGAATCCTGGTTGTCACAGTATCCAAACCTTTGTCCTGCTACCTTCAGAAATCCTCAGAGACTGCTACCTGATTTGAACCTGATGGAACTACCTCAGCTGATGTCCATTTAAAAAAATAACAACAACACTTCAGATTGCAAACTAAAACAAGACTTGTTAAAATGAGAAGTCTACCTTCAAGGCTTATTCATTCATTCAACAAATATTTACTGAGCATTTACCATGTGTTGGGCAGTACAAGAGCTAAGGACATAATGTTAACAATGACAGACAAGGTTTCTGCTCTCATGAAATTTCCATTCTACTGGGGAAACAGGACAATTAAAGACTGCAATTAACACTGTGAAGGAAATACAAAAAGAGTAACTAGAGTGGCAGTAAGAAAGGGGGCAGCTACTTTAGATAGTGTTCTGGGAAGGCCTCTTCGAGTGAATGACATCTGAACTGAGACCTGAATGATGGGAGGATATAGGCAGTCAGAAAAGAAGAGATGGGTGAGTTTTCCAGGCAGAGGAAATAGCAAATGCAAAGGCCCTGAGGCAGGAATAATATGGCTAGGGAGTGAGTTAGAAGTACGAGATAATAGAGATGAATGGCAGCCAGATTAAAGAAGGATTTATAGACAATGGTAATTGATTTTAATTTTATTCTAAGTGTGATGAAAAGCTGCACACTATAATAGTGTGTGTGCAAGATCAGATATTTCATATACTATATGAGTATTATGCATATAGTGATTGCTTACTATATGCATAGGACTACAAAATGAAAAGGAAAGGCAAAGTTCTCACACAAGGTTTATAATCTAACAAGGAAGCAATAATTCATAAATAGTAACAACATTAAGGTAAGAAGTGAAGTAAAAATAAAGTGTTAAGACAGGGGAGGGAACCACTGACTCAAATAGAACAAATTTTAAAAGTTTTTTTTATTAAAAAAAAGGTAGG
>RJWJ010039908.1:0-14239 GCA_004363605.1 Indri indri | reverse complement strand
AGCTAGAAATCCTGATTTTTCTATGAAATCTTCCAGTTTTAAAACGTTAGCTCAATTTTTCAAAATGCCGTGTGGGCGGGCTTGACCCAAAGGGCCTGGTATGACCTGTCTGCTGAGGTCCTGGGAGGCCCTGCCCGCTCCCCCTGCCACCCCTGACTGGCCAGAGCCCTCCCTGCCGGCCTCACTCACCGGCCGGGCCTGTGGGCCTTCTCCTTCGGGGCCCCGGGTGGGCCAGAGGGATGGCGTCAGGGAGGAAGTCCTCGTTCCATGGTGGCGTGGTGCTCTGGGGGGCCGGCAGGTCATTGTCAGGGCCTGAGGGCCGCTCCACTGCTTCGAGCAGGAGAACCTAGGCCGGAGAAGGCAGAGGGTCAGGCCAGGCCAGGGCAGGGCAGAGACACGCGTGTGCAGGGACAGGCACCCGTGAGACCTGCAGCTGTCCCCTGCCTCACATGGCTGGTCGCGCTCTTTGGTGGGACCACTGTGCCCGTTGCCAGGGCTCTCTCCCCTGCCTTCTTTTTCCTCCCACACGAGGAAGCCTTCGGGCTCCAGCAGGGCCCAATGACACCTTCACTGTCCCCGTGCTTATGCTGAGAGGTTGTGGCTGTTTGAGCAACAACCCCATTCGCCCCAGCTCTGGGGTGGGGGTTGGGAGGGGGTCTGCATTTTGTCCCCCTCATTGTCTGGCACAGCACCCTCTTCTCCCCTTCAGGGAGGCAGGGGACAAAGCCCCAGAGACTGGGTCTGGGGGGACTTTCTCCTTCATTTAAGCGACCTGGGAGCCAGGCCTCAGGGACCCCAGTGAGTCCCTGCTGTCCCCAAAGAGGCCGGCAGGGGGCGCAGGCCTGGCCAAGAGCCCTGCTGAGAACCTGGGTGGGCCCCGGGGCAGGGGGCGCTGGGGACCCATCACTTGAGCTGATGCTGGTGGGTCGCAGGGCAAACAGCTGCCCTCGCTGCCCTCAGGCCTGGGCTGGGCTGAGGGTCTGTGGTGCACAGGGAAAGGGTCCCTCTGGGCAGTCCCCTCACCAGTTCTGCAGCATCCCCGGGCCTGGCGGACAGAGTCTAGGGACCCTTGGGAACAAAGTGGCCTGTTGTGAGCCCAGTCCCAGCAGGCGAGTCCCCAGGGCGCAGGCACGTGGCGGGCAGCGCTGCTCAGGCTGCTCAGGCTCTGACCCCGCACCCAGGCCCTGCTGTGGGCCGCAGGACAGGCTCCTCCTCCACTCTCACAGGGAGCTGCCCCAGGATGCCCGGCCCGGTCCGTGGGACCACCCCACACCCACCCCAGGCCTCAGGGTCTCCGTCCGTGCTTGGCAGGGGCTCCTGCCCTATGAGGCTACCTCGACCCCCAGGGCCACGTCTCTGAGCCCCTCCCCTTTCTGGTCCTTACAAGGGCCCATGAGACAGGAAGCATCGCAAGCGAGGTAGAAATAGAGGCTCAGAGATGGCAAGTGACTTGCCCAAGGTCACCCAGCGAGCAGGCGGTGGGGCCAGGGCCCCATGCAGGGCTTCAGCCACCAAACCCCAGTTTGTCCTCCCACAGCTCCTCCCTGGCCTCGGCTGAGCTCCGCGGAAGCACCCAGAAGGGGAGGGGCTGGCCCAGATCACACAGCAGCTCCAGGGGCCCCTGGAGTCCCCGTTGCAGGGAGGATGCTGGCTCCTGCCAAAGCCACAGCCAAGGTCAGGGGCTCCTGGGCAGTGGAGGAGGTGGGGTGGGGGAGGCATGCGATGGGAACAGCCAGGGTGGTGGGCGCCAGGCTGAGGGGAGGGGAACCCTAGCACCTGGAGTTCGGGGCCTGGGGGCAGGAGGGTGGTGGAGGCTGGGGTGGCCCCCCTGTTTCTGGCCTGCCTGCTGGGGACAGTAGGGTTGCCCCCAGTCAAGCAAGGGTGCGGGAGGGGGCAGGTTTAAGGGTGAAGGAGACAAGAGCAGTTGGGCGGGCTGGGTTGCAGCATCTTTGGGGACCTCCAGGTGGATGTGTTTAGCAGGGATGGGGGGAGACGTGTGAGGGGGTGGGGGAGGCCGGGGTGGGGAGGAGGGATGCAGAGAAGGCGCCACTGCAGGGTGGGTGGGGGCAAAGCCTGGAGGCAACTGGGGAGGAGGACCCAACCTGGGCTCCTGGGGACATGCCCTCTAGTTCTCCTGTGGAAGGGTTTAGGCTTCCCTGAAGGGACCTGTGGCCTTGGCCCAGCGTGAAAGGCCTGGCTCGCTCCTTCCTGGGGCCCCTCCCACACAGACACCAGCGCCCACAAAGCTCACGAACCTGGGCAGAGGAGCCCTGGCCATGGCCAGGTTAGGCTCGGCCTGGGTTGGAGTCTAAGCCCTCTTGGGCCAGCTGTGGCCAACTCCTGGAGAAACTGACCACGTCCCTGCCCAGGCATGAGCTCACTGGGGCGGGCAGCTGTGGGTGTGGGGACTCAGCCCAAGAAAACCAGACTGCGGCCTCGAGGGCCATGGCCCTGATGATGTCATTGCAGCTTGGCCGATTGGCCAGGACACCGCCCTCGTGCCCCAGAGACCGCTGGAACTGCAAGGCTTCTGTGACCCTGGTGCGGGGAAGTCCCCTTGGGCTCCCTCCCACTGTTTGTGGTCTGTGAAGTCAGAGCATAATGCTCAGGGGAGGAGGGAGGGAGGCAGGAAACTTCCCCGGTGCCTTGCCGGCCTCCCCACCCAGCTGTCCCAGGAAAAGGGGGCAGCAGGAGTCTGGGATCAGCTCCCGGGTCTGGGAGCCCAGTGGGGAGTGAAGACAGAGCAGGCCCCCCACTGGCTCTTCCCTTGCTCCAGAGCCCCCTACTGTGTTCCTGTACGTGCGGCCCAGGATAGGAATTAGGACTGGCCTGAGCCAGTCACAGTGATCCCTTTCTTCTTGGCCTGGTGCCCAACTTCCCAGATCCCTGCCACTAGGAGGTGGTGATACAGCCCAGCACTGGCCCCTCATACATAATGAGTCTGTTGGGGCACTGTGCCTCACCCTCCACTGCCTGCCTTTAAACACAACGTGAGGATGTGATGCCTTGAGTCACAGCAGCCACTTTGCCATCATGAGGCACCAAACATGAGGACAAAGGCTGACTGGCTAAGGGGAAGTCTGTGAAGAGCCTGGCTTCTAGAGCTGCCAAGCCAATTCCAAGACCACCTAGTCCTGCTTCTTGTTGAACAAAGAATACGTGTCCTTATGGAATAAGTGATCACTGGCAGGATTTTTGTGTCCTTCCTGACACATCAAAACAGACTTCTCATCTGAAGGAGCTGAAGCCTCAGCTTCCAGGCCTCTAGGATACAGTTGTTTTATGCTGCTGCCTGATTTCTGCCTCCCCATCTGAGGTCTGCCTGCCTGGCTGCCGCCTTGGCTCAGCCCTCACCCGCTCCGGGCTGCTGCCACTCAGGGCCCTCTGACCCAGGCCAACAAAACTCCCAGCAGCCCTGTCTCTCCAGGGGACTTGTAGGCCTGGAGCAGGCAGGTCAGCAGCTGGAAGGTGACCCAGAGAAGACACAGGAGTTGAGACAGTGATGTCCCAGCCCCTACCTGGGGATGCAGGCAACTGTCCTAAGGAGGAACACACCAGACTCAAGCTGCCTCCCACACAGGAGCTGCCAGAGCTCATAGCAGTAGCCCAGCCTCAAAACGACCCAGGGCAGGGCCCAGGGGCAGGGGCAGGGAAGCGAGTCCTTCTATTTCCATTTTCCAGGTGAGCCGACTAAGGCCCGGCGTGAAGGGCCTTGCCGAGATGGAGCGGGACTGGGATGAGAATGTCCCTTCTCCCAGACCGCTAGGTCCACAGAGAGGACAGAGCCCTCACCCTCAGGGTCCCCAAGCAAGCCCTGCCCAGGCCTGCTGCCCGAGGCCGTGGTGGGGTGCTGTCGGGGTTGGGAGGGCCCAGGGAGGAATTGCTCATGGCGGGAGGGCATTGGCCAGGGCCAGGTGGGTGGAGGGCAGAGGGCAACGTGCCAGTCCTGCCCTAGAGCTGCGACTTGTAACACCCACACTGCTGGGCCGGGGCCAGGGCAGGCTATGGCTGCTGCTCCGTGCCAAACCACGCAGAGGCTTCTGGTGCTCGGAAAATGTCCGTCAGGCTGGGCCTGGCCCGGGGACCCCGCCTCTCCTAAAATCTCAGTGCCAGAAGTTTACCCCAGCACCTTCCTCCACACCCCTGCGAGGGCTGTCCCTGCCCTGCTCAGCCCTGGTGGCAGCATTTGCTCCCTGGAACCTTCCACCCCTACCCGCCCTCCAGAGCTACTGATCCCAAGGAGGGGAGCTGGGCCTCTCCAACCGCTGGCCTGTACCCAGGGACTCTGGCTGCCGGGGGACCCTGGCCACCCGCAGAAGGGCTCAAGGACAAGGGAGGTCGTGCATGCCCTGGGGCTCCCTGCACGGGAGTCTCCCACACACCTGTGTCTTTATCTGCAAGACGGGGACAGACGGCGGTGATGATGACACTAAGCCCTCGCTCCTGGTCAGCACTCGACCATTTCCAAAGCCCAGTCCCACCGCCGCCTCGCCTGAGGCTCCCAACAGCCCTGCAGTGCTGCTGCTCTGACCCCTTCTACAAACTGGGGAGGGGGTCCGAGAGAGTGGCCAGCTGGGGGTGGGGTGTTCCAAGCCACAGTGACCAGTAGCCCCCAGGGGCCCTCAGGGTCAGCCTCTCAGGGCAGAAGGAAGGGCCGAAGGGCAATACCGGTTGTCAAGGGCTGTGTGTGTGTGTGTGTGTGTGTGTGCATGAGCATGTTATGTGTATGCATGTGTGTCCATGTGCATGTGTGTCTGTGTATACATGCATGTGTACACACGTATGTGTGTGCGTGTGCATCCATGTTTGTGTGTGCTTGCATACGTCTTGTGTACATGAGCATGTGAGTATGCATGTATATATGTGTATGTCTGTGTGTGTGTTTGTGTGAGTGCGTGTGTGTGTGTGTGTGTGTGCATGTGTGTGGGTATGCATGTGTGCATGGGTGTGCTCTTCTGGGTGGGGGCATGGCTGCCCCTGGGTCTGCTCTCCTCTGGGGGCTCTTGCTGCCCGGGGATCCAGCCCCCCTCGGGTCTCCAGTCCTCACTCCAGCCACCCTGCCAGCCGGCCCCCATTCTCCTGCTACCTCCTGGGTGATGCCACCTGCAGTTCTACCCGAGAAAGAGCTTGGCCTCAGGCCCAGGTGAATCCACCCTCCTGCTGCTGGCTCTGCCCTGGGGGACAAGGCAACCAGCAGATCCTGCTGTCCCAAGAGGCTTCACAGACATCCGGAGGCAGCCATGGCAGCCTTGTCCCCTAGCCTGTCCTGCCCTAGGCCATGCCCCTCTGGCTAATCACCCAGAGCCACCTCTGGGTGTGGAAGAGAATAGGTTTGTCCCCATCCAGGGCAGATTCTCTTGGTGTCCTTCTCGTGCCCCTGGGCCCCATACGGCTTTAGCTTCTGCCTGCAGGTGACTCTGCCAAGGGCTCTCTCTGGCCACAGGAGCACACTCAGGGGTTCGAGGGGACAAGCCAGAGGGACAGGGGACACCCCGAGGAAGCCTTGCCCAGAGAGAGCAGGAGAGACCGTCCAGCTGACGCCCCCAAGGCGGGCTGGCCCTGAGGTGTGCTCTAAACCATCTCCCAGAGGGACCGTGGGCTCGAGCCCGGTGCCCCCACAGGTAGCCGGCCCATTCACACGCTGTACTGTGCACGTCCTTCCCTTCCTCTCTCCCCTCCCAGGGCTGCCTGGGGCCACCCCAGATAAATGACTTGTCCTTTGCGGAGTCGTCCTGCCTCTGCGGTGACTCCACCTGGGACCTGCTCCTTCCGCTGCAGACTGTGCTGAACGCTGGCTGCTTCCAGGCAGTTCCTCCACCAAGTCTGTCCCATGGGGTCCTCGGCGCCCAGCCCCGTGCCAGAGCTGGGGACAGCAGCCCTGGAGGGACAGCAACTCCTTCCTCTTTCCATTGACTTTCGGGTGTCCAGCCTCCCAGCCGCCCAGGTCCTGGGGGCTCAGTGCCATTCTGCCCTGCCCATGCCCACCCTGCCACCTGGGACCTTTGGTTTCTTGCCCTCCCGCTCTCCCCACCCCAGGAGGCTGGCCCAGCCTGAGAAGGCCACCCAGAGCCACCAAGACCTTAGCAGCATCGAACACATAGGACCAGGCTGCTCAGGCCTGCTGGGCAACCCAGGATGAGGTTTTCCCAGCCACACCCAGCAAGTGCCTGATGTCCCCCCTACCCAGGCCCAGGCTCCCCAGCCCAGCTGACCTTGGCCTCCAGTGTGGTCAGCCGCTCACTCATGTCACTGAGCCTGGTACAGTTCATGCATTCTGAAAGAGAAGAGGAACCATCGTGAGGGCAGAATGTAGACCCTGGGGAGAGAGCAGCCCAGGCAAGCAGGGAAATCTCCAACCATTTTACCTGGAAAACTCCTATTCATCCTTCAAAGCTTTATCCTCAGGGCCCCCTCCTGCATGCAGCCTGCCAGACCTCTGAGCCTCCTTTCTGAGCACCCACAGCACACGGTACTATCTGTTTATTCAGCAAAGTGTCTACTCCATGCCGGGCACTGAGCCAGCACCAGGGATACCATTAGCCTGCAAGAGCCATGAGGGCAGGGGCTTTGTCTATTTTGTCCACCCACGAATCTGAGTGCCTGGCACAAAGCGGGGACTCAAAAACTATCTGACGATTGGTGAAGGAGTGGTAAACGAGATGCGCTCCCTGACTTTGAGAACCACAGTCTGAGGAAGGAGACGGGGGCAAATAGATTCAGGCTGGGAAGGGCTCCGCTGGGCTGCAAGAACAGAACGCTGCAAGCAGGTCCCAGAGGGGGCAGTCATGAAGGACGTCCTGGAGGCAGTGGCATCTAAGGTGAGACCTGAGGGATGCACAGTGCTTGGCCACGTTCAGCAGGGAGAAGACCCAATGCTGAGGCCTGCGGGGGAGTGAGCACCGGGCAGTGCGGCTGACTCAGCGTGCCTGGGAGCCCCCGAGGCTGGAGGGGTGGATGGACCCTACCAAGGGGCCTGGGAGGGGCGTGTGAGGCAGCATCCAGCGGCCACTGGGCAACTGCTGGAGGGTTTCAGGCTGGTGAAAGTCAAGGTCAGATTCGCATTGTTAGCTGAGTCTGGCAGCGCAGCAGACAGCGGGCGGGAGTGGGAAGGCCAGTGAGGAGCTGGGTAATGGGTGACCCCCAGGCACACATCTCCCTGGGCTGTAATTATCCGTTTAAGTCTGTCTCCCCTGAGGCCGAGACCTGGAGCTCTTTAATGAGGAAATAGACAGTTCAAAGCTGTTCTAAAGAGCTTTTATTGCCCTAGAAGTCAAGGGAATAAATTCCTCTCTTGCCTCGGCTCAGTTCAAAGCCTGACCCTGCGGGAACCCCGGCCTGGCTAAACAGACTCGCAGACACGGAAGAGGTATCTGGGCAACTCAGCAGCCCCCGCTTGGCTGGGGCTGACTGCCTGGGGTGTCCTGTCTGAGACTCTGCTCCCCAGCATGGCCCGGGCCCCCCGCACCATCAGCCTCCTCCGTCCCTGGAGATTTTCCCCGTCCTTGTCACTGGACACAAGTCACCTTGCAAATTTCCCTGTCCTAAAATGTTGATTCCTCCGCAAGAGATGTGGGGCTGGGCGACCATGAGGGGTCTTAGGACCACGGAAATAAGTGGTTCAGGCTTTGTCCTCCCGGGGGTGCCCAGCCTAGGGGCCAGAGGGGCCGACACCGGCCCAGGCTGGTTACAGGAAGGGACCTGTGGGCTGGCAGAGGCCCCTCAGCCTCTCCCCTCCCTTCTCCCCTCGGCAGGGCCAAGTCAGTGGTTTATAAGCATTTTTTCGGAATAGAACTCTTCCCCTTCCATAAAACCTTGTCGGTAACCACGATGCCTGAAGCAGATTAAAGACTGAGGTATAAACAATGAGCGGTGAAACAACTAGAAGAATGTACACGGTTTTCTGACCCCGGGATGGGACAGGGCTTTATAAAAGGCAAGCGACAGAGGTGGGTGGGTGGTTTTACGGTTACACACGGAGGACTGAACACACATTGTCCCCTGTAGCTCCTCCCAGCAAAGGGGTAGTAAGGAAATACAAAGGTATAAAATCCATAAGCAAAGAGAAAGACAGAGGAACGATGCAGGTGACATTCTGCAAGGTGGCAGGCAGCCAGGGGCACCCAGCCTGGCACACGGGAGGAGGCCGGGGAAGCCCCAGGCAGGGGACAGGCGGGGTCCTCTCTGGGACACGGACCCGCCAAAGAGGAAAGGCTCACCCACACTGACATCTGGGGAGGCCCCCGATGAAATGGCTGGGTCCCCAGGAGACCAGCCTCCATGAAGAGGGGCTTTTGGTGCCTTCCTCTTAAACTCGGAGAGCCAAGGACTCCTGGGCTGCTAAGAGAAGCCCTTAACGGGAAAGCAGAGATCAAAATGAACAGGATTCCATTTGCCACCCACTCATCCACCCACCCTGCCCCCACCCATGCATCCCCCTACCTGCTGTTCACCCCCACCCACCCAGGTACTCCCCAACCCCCGCCCAGGCTCGGCGGGTGCTCCTGAGCTGGGCTGACCCTGCCGTACCGGTAGCGGGGAGGCAGGGCCGCACGGATCGGGGTGCTGCCCTTGGGGGCTGTCTCCCTGGGAGCAGAGAGTCCTGTGGGCTGGCCAGGGTGACTTTTGAGGGGGCCACTTTTCAGCTCCATCACGGGCCCTGCCCACACCGGGAGGCTCCGCGCCACCCTGGGGCCCAGAAGAAAGAGCGGGAGGAGGTGGCCCTCTTGGAGCTGTAGACGAGAGCCCTGGCCTGCCCTGGGCACTGGGCAAACATTCCTGAGGCTTTTAGGGGCCCTGAACAGAGTGTTTCTGGAGCCGAGGGAACAAATAGGACCCCCGTAGGGGGCAAGGACAGCAAGGAAGGGAAGCTCTCGTAGGGACCTATTTCTGGAAAGTGTGCTGGGCCCGGGCCCAGTTTGCTCTGGCACCGGGCACCCTACTTGGCAGGGGAGCAGCGGCTTGGCTGTCAGCAGGCACAGGGAGGGGGGTCCCGCTCCCCAGCCAGCTCGGACGCCCCGCACCACCAGCCCGGGCAGGCGTTCCTGAGCTGGGCAGGTTTTTGGCCCTCCTAGCATCTGTCATCGACAGGCAATCAAAGCATGTTTGTTTAACTTTCTCTAATTATTCACTGGAGCGGTGGAAATGGTGCTGGTGGGAAGGAACCTACCCACTCCTGGCCCTGTGACCAGGCGAGGCCCTGCCCATCCTGCTCTTAGCCGTGGGCTCTGACCCTCTGGGATTATGAGGAGTCCCAGGTGCCCGGCTCCCCCCGACGGCACGCAGGCCCTCGAGCACCTGGGCCCACAGCGCGTTTCCGGGGGTCTAGAGCGCATGCAGAAACCAGCGGGGGAACCTTTGCCAATATGTGCGTGTCGGAAGTGTCAACGTACCAGGCAGCCCCGTGTGTGTTCCTATGTTCCTGTGGGGAGGGCAGGGCAGAAAGAGAGGAAGAGAGAGCGAGCACTGACTGCTTGGTGTGTTCACTGGAAAGAGAACTACAGAGACCTGGGTCTAGCCTGCCACTAGCTCACTGTGTGGCTTGAGGGGCCTGCTCTTTCTTTGCACCTCAGTTTTCTTATCTGTAAAAGGGGCTTATATTGGATCAGCTCCAAGGGCCTCAGGCTCCGGGACTCTTTGCTCCTGCCACCTGTGCCCTCATCCTCAGCCTCTTGCTCATGGGCTCCGTCCACCCCCTGCGTGACAGAGGTTGCCAAGTCCACCTGCCATCTGCCGTTGGCCACCACCGCTGCTGGTGATGGCTCTGTTCCCAGAATTCAGGACCCGCCTCCTGAATGAGGCAGGGTTCCCAAGGCCTGGGCCCTGAGAAGGGCTTCGCCAACAGGGCAGAAGTTGACTACTGCAGGGAGGTCTAAAGAGGCAGCATGAGTCCACTGCAAGGCTTGGGTCACAGAAAAATTGGGTCACAGAAAAATTAGCTGGGCGTGGTGGCACACGCCTGTAGTCCCAGCTACTTGGGAGGCTGAGGTGGGAGGATCACGTGAGCCCAGGAGTTTGAGGCTGCAGTGAGCTATGATTGGACCACTACACTCCAGCCTGGGTGACAGAGGGAAACCCTGTCTCTTAAATAAACAAACATGTGCAGAGAGCCTCTAGCATGAAAGACAAAAATCAACGTAACAAACAGGAAAAAAGAGTACTCGGAAAACAGAGACAGTGAGTGCATGGAAGAAAATTTTAAAGCAAACAAACTAAAAAACCCACAACAATTCCATTGGTATTCCTAGAGAGATACGAAAAGATACCACATCCCTGAAAGGCTATTTATTTAAAAAGAAACTTCAAAAACCAAAAATGCAGCCAGGCACAGTGGCTCACACCTGTAATCCCAGCACTTTGGGAGGCCAAGACAGGAGGATTGCTTGAGGCCAGGAGTTCTAGACCAGCCTGAGAAACACAGTGAGACCTCATCTCTACAAAAAAGAAAAATTGGCCAGGCATGGTGAGGTGCACCTGTAGTGTAGGTCTCAGCTATTCGGGCGAATGAGGCAGGAGGATCACTCCAACCCAAGAGTTTGAGGCTGCAGTGAGCTATGATGATGCCACTGCACTCTAGTCAGGGCAATAGAGCAAGACACTGCCTCAGAAAAAAAAAAAAGAAAAAAGAAAGAAAGAAAAGTAAAAGAAAAGAAAACCAAAAAACAAAAAATGTATTTTTAGAATGGAAAAAAAATAGCTGACATAAAATAGTAAAAGGATTGGAACATGAGAAAATTTTCTACAAAGTTTATAAAAGAAGAAAGTTGTGAAAATTGGAGAGGAAAAAATAAGGAAATTAAAGGACCAATCCAGGAGGTCCAACATGTGACTAATTGGGGATTCCAGAGAAAGAAACTAGAAAAATTGAAGGAAGAAAAGTGTCAAAGAAATGAACCAAAGGTTGCCTAAAACTGAAGGATATGGGTTTTTAAGTTGAAAGACCATACAAAGGGCCAGATGAAAACAATAACTCATACCAGAAAGCACAAAATCACAAAATTTCAGAATCCTAGAGACAAGAAGAAAATGGTATGAGCTTCCAGGGATAAAATATGGCTTGGAGAAAATATCAGGAATCAGTATGGCATTGAACTTCTGAACAATAATAGTGGAAGTTGCAAAACAGTGGGTTTTTTGGGGGCAGGGGCGAGAAGAGGATTTTCCGGCTAAGATTCAGTACTCAGCTCAGCTATCCCTCAAGGTTTGGGGGTAGAATGAAGGCATTTTTAGACATGCATGGCCTCAAAACATTTACACTTGACATACCTCTTCTCAGAAAAATGCCAAAGGATGTACTCCAACAAAACAAGGAAGTAAACTACGGAGAGGAAGATGCAAAACACGAATGTGCAAAAACGGAAAGTTTAATATGGAAGAGACCAAGAAATATCCTGAGAAGGATAATAAAGAAATGTCACATGGTGACAGCTGTCCAGTGGGCCTGGAGCAACCCAGACATTAGACCGCAGGACAGAGGGCTTTAGAAACTAGACAGCACCTGATGTGTGTGAATGTAATGAAGGCAGAATTAAACTTCTCTTGAAAAATGTGGAGTGAATTATCAATATGTCAAGTGATGCATATTTATGACATTGCATAGAAAACTAAGCATAAAAAACGAATTATTAATACCCAAGAAAATCCAAAGTCTAAAGAGAGGAAAGCATCTTGGGATCTGTGACTATAAACTTGTTCCTTATGACAGTCACCTCCCTGTCCGCATGTCTTCCCACACCTGATTAAGACAAATCCCAGGTACATTTACAACGTTGGGTTTCCCACGTTGCAAGGGTGTATTTGTACGTGAAGGTGAAGAAAGAGTCTGAAGATCTGGCTCCACCACCAACTCGCCACCTTTGCAAAGACTATTGAACACTGGGGGCTCAGTTTCCTCATCAGGAAAGTGGGCATGATAATCTCTCCCTAGCCCACCCCAAGAATTATCATGGGCCAACTGACACACGCACACACTGATGTGCGTGGGGAATGACTCTGAGGCTCACATATCTGGTCTGGGGTGAGGAGGGACTGGTCCCCCCATCCCATAGCCCCTTAGGTTTAGAGGCCTTAAGACCCACGGGATGAAGGGCAGCTGGAAGCCTGTGATGGCTCGTTTTACGGATCAACTTGGCGAGCCCTGCTATCCAGTTGTTGAGTCAAATGCTAGTCTAGCTGTTGCTGTGGAGATATTCTGTAGATGTGGTTAACATCTGCAGTCCGTGGACTACAAGCAAGGAGATTACCCTCTCTAAGGTGAGCGGGCCTCATGCAATCCGTTGAAGGCCTTAAGAGGGATAAGTGAGGTTTCCTGGAGGAGAAGGAATGCCGCCGCCTCAAGACTGCAACACGGATATCCTGCTGGAGTTTCCAGCCTGCCAGCCGGCACCACAAACTTTAAACTTGTC
This sequence comes from Indri indri, assembly GCA_004363605.1. Taxonomy (NCBI): domain Eukaryota; kingdom Metazoa; phylum Chordata; class Mammalia; order Primates; family Indriidae; genus Indri; species Indri indri. The sequence goes on along the minus strand of RJWJ010039908.1, from coordinate 1,838 downwards.
AGCCCCCACACAAGAGCACGAGCCAATTCCTTGACATAAATTTCTTTACACACTTGCACACACGCACATATCCTGTTGATTCTGTTTCTCTGGAGAACCCAGACTGGTACAAGGCCCAACCCACAAACAGGTCCTAAATGGACCCCCCCCCCCACACCGCCCCAACCAGGGGAGTGTCCCCCAGGGTCTTCAGAGCTCCAGCTGCCTCAAAGACAGTGTTGCTAGAATTAGCAAACAAAAGCACAGTATTTTATCTGGCAACCTCATTAGTTCCTCGTTCCTCCTACAAACACACAGAGGCCTTCTCTGCAACAGGGATCCAGGGATAAGAGGCCTCCCCTGCAAGGGTCTCTGGACATGCAGGTGCTGGATGCTAAGGAGGCTCTCGGGGTGGGGCTGAACCCAGCTATGGGAGACCAGGAGGGCTTCTCAAAGAGGTGGCATCTGAGCTGAGCCTTGATGACAATGATGACAATGACAATGACTGATAGTAGTAAACATTCGCTGAGCACTTGCTCTATGGAAGGCTCAGAAACCTTGAAGCCAGCGCTAGATTGCTATCCCCATTTTGCAGATGGGAAAAGTGAGGCTCGGTGAGGTTATGCAAATTTGCTGAGAGTCTCCCAGCCAGAAACCGACCTGGAAGCATGTGCTCTTTGCTCTTAATGGCTGAACTATTTAAATCCTGGCATGACAATGGCCGGTGCTCACCACGTACCTGCTCTGCTCTGGGACCTAGGACTGTGGGCTTTGTGTGTAGGACTCTTGAAATTCTTGCAACGGCCAGCGAGGGGCTCTACTCTCACTCCCACCTGCAGAGGAGGAAGTGGACGATGGCCATGAGCCTGAGCCTGACAGCACACAGCGAGTAGGGGTGGAGCTGGGAGTGGCACACTTCTCTCTCTGCCAGTTTTAGGAGACTCTTCTTGGCCTCGTGCTGGCCACCTACCCAAACACACCTCACTCAGGTCCCAGGTTTAAGTTCCTGCAACAGGTGGGAACCCAACTTGCCGCATGTGTCAGAGGTGAGGGAGGCAAGCCAGCTGCAGGCTGGGGTCCCAGGTCCCTGGGGCAAGCAGGCCATGACAATTCTAACTATGTCCAGTCCTGGTGTTTCCAGTTTAGCCTGCAGCTCCAAGGTACCCTCTAGCACTCGAGCCCAGCTCCATGGATAGCGGAGAGGCCTGCACCTGGGAATCCACCTCTCTGGTTAATTTCTAGAGAGCCCCTTGTCCCAGGTAATCGCAGAGACTGCGTTTCTCCAAGTCACAAAGAGGGGAGGTGGCGAGGATAAGGCTAGGCCGAGGGTGGGGGCCCTGCCACACGCCAGTGCAGGGAACCCCCTTGGGGGCTGGGAGCCTGCCAGTTGGGTATATAGCCATGGCCACTCACCCGGCCCAGCTGTAGGGCTCAAGGACTAGACAGAATAATTAAATTCCATCCTTTGCTCTATATCGGGGATTACAGAGAAGACAACATTTTTCAGGAGCTTCTGCCAAGAATTTTTTGAAGAGGAACTCAAGTTCCTTCTTGGAGAGGAGCAGCCTCACATGGGTGTCCTCACCGTGGACACACACATCTCCAAAGGACCAACTGCACCGAAGCCTGGAACACAATGGTAGCCAGCCACTCCACCCCATGGGCACCCACGTCATCAGCCCCAGGACACGGAAATTTCTGGTGATGTTCAGACACACCACGCCGGTAAAAGCAGCAATGCTGGAGAATGGCGTTGACTTGCCAATGTTAATCAGGCACCTGCTGGGTGAGAGACATACATGCCCTGGTATATTGCCCTCCCTTTGCTAGTGAGGAGGATGAAAAGCAGAGAGGTTTGG
>RJWJ010039907.1:0-14238 GCA_004363605.1 Indri indri | reverse complement strand
GCCCGGTCAGCGGCAGAGCCTTTGGAATAATGATTTTTATTGTATTATTTATCACTGGGGGGAAAACCCACCCAGGTTTCTAACAATGGGGGAGGTGATAAATACGTGACGCTACATTCACCGTTTGCTGTGTCACCTAAAGAAGCCATTCAGAAGGTTCTTCAAAGGATCTTTAATGGCACAGCTGAACACTTGCACAGTAACACTCGATATAGACGAATGCTACGTGTGCTGTGTTGGCTGCCACACCTGGAAGGAGCAAATGCTACCACGATGGGGGGATTAAGGGTGATTCTAATCCTCTATGTTTGCTAAATAATCATAAATTGCTCTTATAACTAAAAATTAGTTACATATAATTACATATATATAATATATAGTTATATAATTAATGTTATATAATATAATTAACTATAATTATGTGAATATGCATTAATTATAATAATGTATTGCTGGAAGGGCCTTGTCAGGCAGGGAGTAAAAAGGCTATCGCAATGAGTGATACAGACATGTCAAGAAACCTCAGGTTTCTCAGAATCAGGGGCCACGTCTTACCTATCTTTGTTTCCGGGGCACGCTGCTGGAACCTAATCAATCAATCAATCATTAAGAAAATATATTAATATATACGCATGCTTCATATGCATTATAGCAGTTCTCGTGACAATCCTGTAAGGCGGGAACTGTAATTATCACCACTTGACACACGAGGAAACTGAAATTTCCAAGTTTAAGAGATCTGCCAAGGTCACGAAATTAAAAGGCAGAGCTGGGGTTTGCACCCAGGTTTGCCTGACTCCAAAGCACTGGTTTTGGCCGTCTTGCTCCGCCATGCCACGATCGACATGCTCACTCACTCTTTGGCGAATACAAAAGGTGGGGAGAAGACTGACAGTGGGCAGAGGACAGGGAGGCAGGGGCTCATCCCAAGACCCTGAGATGGCTGAGGGGGTTGGGAGCAGGACCTGGAAGGGTTGGGCCTTGTCGGACACAGGAAAACGAGGGAGATGAGCCGATTTCCAGAGGAAGAGTAATCCAGCTTTTTCTAGGTTGAATTTGAAGAAATGGTAGGATACACAGTTTGGAAATACGCCGCAGGCAACTGGAAGCACGGACTGGAGTGAAGATAAGAGAACGAAGCTGGAGATATATTCATGAGTGAGCCAGAGAACTGTGGTCTAGTCGAATGAAACAGTGGTTGGAAGAGGAGCCAATGTTCGCTGAGGGTGTGCCACGTGCCCGAGAGTGTGCCGAGTGCTCTGCGTTATTGCAGACAAGTTTTGGGGTGCCTACCCAGTCACGCTCCTTTCTGTGGGATTGTCCCCCCATCCGCAATCCTTCCTGAGGGCTCATGCCCAGGCAGGCACATGTGCCTCGTCAACTCATCGTCTTGCCCACAGGGGCTTGCACCAGGGGTCGACAAGGTGCTCAATCCAGGGCAACTGGACGGTCCGTATCTGGAATAGGCTTAGGACTCTGAGACACAGTAGCTACTGGGCAGCTACACAGTAAGGTCCCAGAGAGTTGAGGCTGTTCTGGGCCATGAGTGGCCATGTGTAGGCAGAAGAAGCCAGTCTCCAGGGAGAAGGCCCAGCTGCACAGAGGGAGGCAGTGATAAGGGACCGTGTGACCCCATAGAGGGACAGATGGAGAGTGACGACCCTGCTTCCTGGGAAGCAGCCTGTCTCTCCTGCATTCTCTCTTTCCTTGGATACTTACCAGATTGTCTGTTATGACCTTACAATAAACCTTTTCCTAGAGCTGGCTTGGGAGGGTTTCTGTTCCTTGCAACCAAATGGTCTTGAACTAAGACATGAACAACATATCTCAAGTGCAAAGTTCCTATTGCAGTGCTTGACTCATTATTGGCAACTGAAAATTGTAGCTATTATTATTTCATTTGCTCCTCAAAGTAAGCTGATAAGACAAAAGGTACTATTATACCCATTGGAAAAATGAGGAAACTGAGGCCCATTGACATAGTCAACAAATACTGGTTAAGTTCTAGTGCTGGGGATTAAGGAGACAAGGTCTCAGCTTCAAAGATGCCTGTATTCTTTTGGGGGAGACAGAAAACATACAAATGTAGGTTGAGCGTCTTGAATTTGAAAATCTGAAGTCTGAAATGCTCCAAAATTGGAAACTTTTTGAGTGCTGACATGATGCTCAAAGGAAATGCTCAGTGGAGCATTTCAGATTTTGTGTTTCCAGATTCCGGATGCTCAGCCAGTATAATGCAAATAGTCCAAAGCCCCCAAAACTCTGAAAGGCAAAGCACTTCTGGCCCCAAGCATTTCGGATAAGGGATACTCAATCCATAATGAATAAGAATATATCAGGCAGAGATAAAGTGCTATGAAGAAAATAGTATAGGCCGGTGCGGTGGCTCACGCCTGTAATCCTAGCACCCTGGGAGGCCAAGGTGGGCGGATTGTTTGAGCTCAGGAGTTTGAGACCAGCCTGAGCAAGAGCGAGACCCTGTCTCTACCAAAAATACAAAGAAATTAGCTGGACAACTAAAAATGTATAGAAAAAATGAGCCGGGCATGGTGGCGTGTGCCTGTAGTCCCAGCTACTCAGGAGGCTGAGGCAGAAGGATTGCTTGAGCCCAGGAGTTTGAGGTTGCTGTGAGCTAGGCTGACGCTATGGCACTCTAGCCTGGGCACAGAGTGCAACTCTGTCTCAAAAAAAAAAAAAAAGAAAGAAAACAATTCAAAGTGATCTCCTAGAGCTACTTTAGACAAGAAAGCCTCTCTGAGGAGGTGACACTTGAGCTGAGACCTAAATGACAAGAAGGAGCAGACCATGTGCAGATCTGGAAGAAGAACATTCAAAGCAGAAGGAAAAGCAAAAGAAAAAAAGAAAAAAGAAAAAGACTTTCAGGCAGGATCAAGTTTGGTGCTTTCAAGAAACAGCCTGGAAGCCAAGGTGGGCAGAGAGGGCAGGTAGCAGCCAGGCCCTGAGGGTTTTGTGAGTTGGGTGAGATGTTAGGCTTTAATTCTAAGAGCAATGGGGAGCCTCTGGAAGGATTTAAGAGGGCCGTGGTGGACAGCTCCCCAAAGATGTCTCCATTCTACTCCCTAAAACCTGTGACTATGTTACCTTACATGGGAAAGGGATTTTGCAGATGTTATTAAGGATCTTGAGATGGGGAGATTATCTTGGATCATCCAGTTGGGCCCAGTGTAATCACAGGGTGCTTTTAAAAGGGAGGCAGGAGGGTCAGAGTCAGAGCAGGGGCTGCGATGGCAGAAATGGAGGTCAGAGTGGCAAAGAAGAGGCCGTGAGCCAAGCAGTGCGGGCGGCCTTCGGAAGGTGCAAAAGGCAAAAAACCAGATTGTCCCCAGGCATCCGGAAGGAATGCAGCCCAAACAACCTATTTTAGACTTCTGGCCCCTAGATCTGTATAAGATAATAAATTTATGCAGTTTTAAGCCACTAAGTTTGTGGTAATTTGTTGCAGCAGCAATAGAAAACTAATACAAGTGCTAGGATCTGATCTGTATTTCTTAAAAAAATCACTCTGGCTGCTATGGACTGTGGGGGAAAATGGGAAGCCAGGAACCAGCAATGAGTTGGAGGCATCGCCCAGGCAGGAGATGGTGGTGCCTGGACCAGAAAGATGGGAGAGATGGAGCCCAGTGCACAGATCCGCTCTGGAGGATCCATCAGGAGTTTGCTGATGGATCAGACACTGTGTAGACAGGAATGACGGCAATCGAAGATGACTTCTTGGGGTTTTAACTGGAGCAGCTGGGTGGCTGGAGCTGCTGTTTACTGAGATGGGAAAGAATGGGGAAGAAGCAGATATAGGGATGTAGAGGGACATGGACAAGGTCATTCAGCCAGCAAGTGGCAGCCTCAGGACTAGAACTGGGGTGTCCTGACTCTCAGACCCAACATGTTTGGATCTGAGAATGATTTCACTAAGGGAAAGAGCTTGGTAGTTTTTTAAGTTAACATTTAGTTAACAGTTACTCTATTCATCAGGGTTCTCCAGAGAAACAGAACCTATGAGAAAGAGAGAGAGATTGAATTTTAAGGAATTGGCTCACATGATGATCGTAAAGGCTGGCAAGCCCAAAATCTGCAGGATAGATTGGAGACCCAGGGAAGAGTTCATGTCGCAGTTCAAGTCTGAAGGCAGAATTCCTTCTTGTTCAGGGGAGATCAGTCTTTTTTCCCTTAAGGTCTTCAACTGATTGGATAAGGCCCACTCACACAGTTGGAAGGTAATGTGCTTTACCCTCAGTCAAAATCAGTCTACTGATTTAAACATTAATCTCATCTAAGAAATACTTTCAGAGAAACATCTAGAATAATGTTTGTCCCATGGCCTAGCCAACTTGATGCACCAAGCTGGGTGCGGCGGCTCACACCTGTAACCCCAGCACTTTGGAAAGCTGGGGCAGGAGGATCGCTCGAGGCCAGGAGTTCAAGACCAGCCTGGGCAACATAGTGAGACTTAGTCTCTATAAAAAATAAGAAAAATTAGCTGGGCGTGGTGGCTTGTGCCTGTAGTCCCAGCTACTTGGGAGGCTGAGACAGGAGGATCGCTTGAGCCCAGGAGTTCATGAGGCTGCAGTAAGCTATGAATCCCACCACTGCACTCCAGCCTGGATGACAGAGTGAGACCCTGTCTCAAAAAAAAGAAAAAATAACCATCACATGCACTTTTCTTACTATCTGGCATTGTGCTTTGTATCTATATTAATTCATGGTTGAGGAGAAATGCAGAGGGCCAAGAATCACGTTGGGTTTGGCCGCAGTCAACGGCTGGCTGGGAGGAGAGGTGGGCAGGACAAGGAACAGAAACCAGGACAGTGGAGAGAAGCTTTCCAAGAAGGTCATAGAGAGATAGAGAAGGCGGAAGACAAAGGAGTCACAGGATGTGGTGATTAGGAGGTTGTCAGTGACCTTAGCAATGGATCGCACGGAGAGACCGAGAACTGTGGGAAGGAAGAGGGCTCTTCCACGTGTAAGCGCTGGGAACTGCCATCCAGTAGGGGGACATGCAAGAAAACGGTGACAGAATACAACGTAAGACAGCAGAAAGGAGCTGCGGTGCGGGATGATGGGGGAGCTACTTGCATGGAGAGATCAGGAAAGGCCCTTCTACCACGAAGATGCTCAAGCTGCGACTGGAAGGAAGAAAAGCAGCAGCCCACGTGAAGAGCGATGGAAGGACCAGCCAGCAGAGAACCTGTGCAAAGGCCCTGGGACGAGAAGGAGTTTGGAATTATCGAAGAACTGAAAGAAGCCCAGTAAGGCTGAAGCTGAGAGAGAGGTGATATATGAAGCTGGAAGGATGTGGCCTTATAAGGGATGGTGTTTGAATTTGATTCTAAGTGTGATGGAAACTCACTGGAAGGTTTAAGCAGGGGAGTGAGTGATGGGATCTGCTTTATAATTTTTCAGGTTTACTCCGGCTACGGTGTGGGTGGGGGTGCTGCGAGAGGAAGCAGGGGAAGCGCGGAGGGACGCTAACTGTCATCCAGGTACGTGGCAAAAATGGCTTAAAGCAGGAAAGGTTCTGGAGGCCGACCCAACGGAATTCGCCAAGGGAGGGGGTGTGGGAGGTGAGGGGAGGAGAAGAATGGAAAACGACCCCAAATTTCCTGCTCCATCAGGTTCATTTGCGTTTCCAAGAAGGGGGAAATCTGGGGAAAAAGAGGTTCTGTGCAGGCATAAAGAGTTTAGTTTCAGGGGCAGGAAATCGAAGGGGTCACTCTTGGCTGTCTTGGCTGTCTTGATGATGCGGGCTGCAGGGGAGTGGGGAGGTGGGGCCTGGGGCCATCGGCGTGGTCGCTGAGGGCCCAGTGGAGGCTGGCTGTGTGCAAATGCAGTGCCACTGTCCCAGGTGGCTGAGGGCTTCTGCAGGAGGTTGCAGAGGGTTTGAGGGGCAGTTGAGATGCTGAGGCCAGGCCAGTGTGGACATCATTATTGAGTAGGCGAAGTGCCAAGGATCTGAAGTAGGAGGAAGGGAGTGGGAGATCGGGAGCAGAAGGAAGATAATGGGGGTCTGAGGATCTTCAAGCCTGTGATTTCAGGGATGGAGTTGCTTGGGCGAGGCCAGGGGGGAGTGGCCATGTGAGTGGGAGGCTGCAGCGGAGTGGACAAGAACATCGACACTGTCTAGGAGGCCCTGGAGGCATTGGGAGTAGCACTGATATGGAGAGTGAGGTCCCCAAGATGATGCTTGAGCCTGCAGTAGAGAAGAGGACCTCCAGACAGATGTCAAAGACCTCCGTGAGCAGAGTCAGCACAGCAGGGCATGTGGGCGATATCCAGGTGAGGAGGGGAGGGGGGTGTTAGAGAACAGGATGCACTGCAAGGGAGAAGGGCACTCGCAGGATGGGGGAGGAAGGGTCACAAAGGGGAGGGCAGGCGGGGGGCACCGGCGGAGAGCGGCTGGTGCCATGCCCTCGCGTGGGAGAGTGAGTGGTTTTTCCAGACCTTGCTGGACAAAGGGGAGAGTGACCCTGGTGTATGTTAGAGGAGCCTGAGCTCAGTGACAGCAAGGTGGAGAATCTGGGAGGGTGTGTTTTTGCTGGTACTGGGCTTCCGGACGACACAGGAGGCCTTCCGGAAGGGAGGCTGAGAGACAGGAACAGGGAATAGCAGAGCAGTGCTCTTGGGAATGATCTACCTTGTCATTTCTCACTGGGGCTCCCCAGCGCCTCCAGCCTCTGCCCCTCAAATTCAGCTGCCAGAGACTCCTAAAGCACAGCTCTGGCCCTGCCTCTCACCCTCCTCTTAAACTCTCAGGGGCTGCCCGTTGCCTTGAAGGTAAATGGCCCTGCTCTTCGGCCTGGTACCATAAGGTCCTTTTGGAAGGACCCCCTCTGCTGCCCTCTTCCCCCTCTCTCTACCTCTCTCATCCTACAAAAAGCCCCACAAAGCAGAGCTTCTTACAGCTAGCTCTAAGGGCACCACGACGAATCAGGCCTCTGGGTCTTTGCACATGCCATTCCCTCTGCCTGGAACGCCTTTCCATCTTGTGTGCCTAGAAAATGCCAGAAAATCTTTCAAGCATTTCCTCCTTGGAGAAGCCTTCTGGGACTCCCTCAAGGAGTCATGATCACCCCTTACTTTGTGCCATCACTGTACTCATCTACCTTGTCTCACCACACTTGTATGAGTCTGCTTCCTTCACTAGACCAGGAGCTGCTTGAAAGACAGACCGTGCGATGTTCATTTCTCTGTCCTCCCTTCCCAGCCCAGTGCCTGCTACACAATGGTGCTCAGTTCATGTTCAATGAACGCAATGACAAACCTACTGCTAATAATAACAGCCAGCATGGACTCAGTACTTACTATATTCCTAACACTGTGCTAAGCTCTTTAAATGTATTACCTTATGTTATCCCCATAAGAACAGTGATGGGTTAGATATTGTTACTGTCCCTATTTTACAGATGAGGAAACTGAGGCTCAAGGGGGTGAAGTGACTTGCCCAAGGACATTAAACTAGTCAGTGGTGGAGAGAGGCTTCAAACTCTGGGCTAATTCCCTTGCCCGTGCTCTTAGCCACAATGCTATTGCCTCTGTGAAAGAGAGAGGGATAAGATCTCAGAGAACAGGCTCATGGAGACCAGGGTTTGCTGGGAAGTTTGTGATAAAGCGACAACAACAAAGTTAGTGTTAGCCCTTCTTCAGTGCTGACAGAGTTCTACTTTTGTCTGTGAATATCCTCCCCCAGGTAATTCGGGTAAATCCTGACTGTTCCAAACTAATCTTAGTAGCATCACCCCTCTTATCTGTCAGCATGTAATCCTGTTAACTATTAAAAACAGACTGCTGGACTTGTTACCGGACTTGGTGGGTGAAGATGTAGTGCCCGGAGCTGTTGCAGCCACTTTTGCTCATGAGGGCAGTAGCCAACACACTGAGGGTGATAGAATGAGAATATAGGAAAGAATGTGATTCTTCATGGACTTGTTGAACTACTGGATCATTCATATGTCAGCTCTTCTTGACACATGAAGTCATAAATCACTCTTGTTGTCTAAGCTATTTTGGGTTGGCCTTCTATTAATTGTAGCCGAAAGTGTTACGATACAGTGACAATGCGAGTGGTAAAATAGTTCTTGCCTTGTGAAGTGACAAACATGGTGAGGAACTTTGCTAATCTCTAGGAGCTACTGCCTTGGCTTGGGGCCACTGACCTTTGGTCTTCTAATAAGAATGATGATCTCGAGGGGTGAGTAGTAACAGTGACCTGGGACATTGCCTGAGTAAGCCAGTAGGACCTACAAAAGGTACAGTCCTGGCCATCTGGGGGTTCAGTCCACTGAGCGTTGATTAAGTACGTCCAATGTGCTGGGATCATAAGGACGAATGAGACACAGTCTCTGCCCTTAAGGAACTTGAGTGAGGCAGAGAGAAGATCACAGGCCAATGATGAGTGACAAACAGGTCTACACAAGGTCTGGAGCCTGGCTTGCAAGGCGGCCAGGTAAAACTTCATATAGGCATTTCAAAAGACAATAAGAGAAGGGTTAGGGAAAAAGACATTTTTATGCAGAATGAACAGCATATGCAAACCTAGGGTGACACAACTTTCTCAGTGAAACTACAAGTCATTTGGCATAACCTGAACTGGGCTGGCCACTTAAAGGTCCTATGTCTCTGAGTAATTTACCTGATGTCTCGGAGGCTCAGAATTCACATTTATCAGAAAAAGGAAAAAAAAAAAAAAAAAAAAAAAAAAAAAAGAAAAGAAAAGAAAGAAAAAAGAAACAAAAATGGTTGCGAAATTAGGTAACAGAATGTATATGTGAAGTACAGTGTTTGGCACACATTAGGTGCACAAGCAACACTCTTTATTACTCACCCGTTATCATCACTTGGTGCTAATTAATTATCTCGTCTGACCCAGGTGGCTTTCTTCCCTTTCTCACTCATTCCTGAGCCTAGTAGTGAGGCCCGCTAACTCCCACGGACTTTTCCTCAGGCAGGAAACCCGAGCCTACTGACTGGCCTAAGACAGCTTCTAGGGCTGGGTGGTTTGTGTTATTTCTTCTCTTCTCTCTCTCTCTCTCTTTTCCCCTAAATGCAACAAAATAAAACCAAACAAAAAGCCCAACGCCTGGCGTGGCTTGTCAGGGAGTTATGCAAGTGTGTAAAAAAATAAAATAAAATAAACATTGAGTTTTCGGCATTTGGGGCTGTTTGATGAGGCACGGAGTGGAGCCAAGGGCCTCTTAGACGCAGGGAAGGCTCAGGGCAGAGGGGAGAGGGGAGGGACTCGAGGGGGGGTTGGAGGGGGCCCCTGGACCAACTCGGAAATGGCTGTTTGCCTCCTGCAAACTTGGCAAAAGCTTGGCTCAATGAACCCAGACACTGGGCATTGGGGACCCAAGTGTTCCGCTTTCTCTGGCCGTCCACCATCCCTGTTCCCTGGCCATCAGGACACTCCAGGGATCATTCCATCCATTCCCTTGTCATTGTCAACGACCCTGTGCCCTTGTCTCAATAGACGGGGCTCCCTCCTCCTCTCCTAAGGAGATTCCACAGCCTGTCCTGCTTACTCACCCTCATCGGTACATCTCTTCTGCTCTAGCTTAACTCCCGCTAACGACAGTTTTAGCCCATTTTCCTTTCCCACTCGGAGGCAAAGCTGCAGAACAGCTGTTGGCCACCCTAAGAAGTGTCTCCTTCCCTCCGTTCTTCAGGCTTGACTTCAACATCATCCGGGTCACTGTAGGTGTCTGTGGCCCTTCAGAACTCATTCCACAGACATTTCTGGAGTTCCTGCCATTAACCAGGCATTTGCATCCTTCATTTCACTGAACCCTCGAAACAGACGAGAACCCTGAGGCCCAGAGAGGTTAAGTAACTTGGTCATAGCCACACAGCTGGTAAGTGATGGAGGAGGGATTTGAGTCGAGGTTTGATTTTGTAATCTTCCTCTCTCTCATGTACTAGCTGCCTGTGGAGGTGTCTTCACCTGGGTCCCCAGAGTCTTAGTATTTCTTCCTAATTGGGAAGATGCTCTGAAGACTTGACCCCGAAAGGGAGGAAGGTGTGGCCAGGACCACAGGGCTCTGTCCAGCCTGTTCCTTGTAACTTTCCAGGTTCCCGACAGGGAAGCTGAGGTTTCGCGCGATGGTCCCGGCGGTGTTCTCACCCCAGGATGGGCGGAGCTGCTGCCGGTTCTCCGGCTGCGTGGAATCCCCGGGGTGCGGGGTCGGAGAGGGGCCCAGGGCAGAGGGTCTGCGCCGGGGTCCCGGGGACTCGTCCCTCCGCCAGCCTCACGCTCAGAGCGCAGCGCGCCAGCTTCGGGCAAGGGACTCCCGGGCCGGCGCTCCAGTCCGTTTTTTCTTGCGGATCCCTGGAAGGGGGGCCGGCTGGGGGTGGGACTGCGAAGCGGGGGGATTCCCTCCCTCGTGCTCGCGGAGGACTGGCCCCTCTCCGGGCTGGAAACTCCGGCCGAGCGGAGGCGCGACGGAGAGCAGGCGCGCAGGGCGGAGAGCCGCGAGCGGCCAGCCAGAGCGGGGCATTAGCCCCTGTGCCGCGGAGAGCGGGGGCCGCCCCGAGCCGCCCCAGGACCGATGCGCCGGGTGGGGCGCTGGCCCCGAGGGCGTGCGCCATCCGCAGATTGAGCAACTTGGGAACGGGCGGGCGGAGTGCGGGCGAGCGGGGCGCCCAGGACAGTCCTGCGGCGGGTGGGTGAGCGGGCCGCGCCCTCGCCCCTCCCCGGCCTGCCCCTCCGCAGCTGGCCGCACCGAGGTGAGTCCCCTCTTAGCCGCCCCGCTCTCCTTCCTAGCGCCCCCCTCCCGGGGAGCAGGGGAGCCGCAGGCCCTGCGGTCGGGTCTTGTTGGAGCTGGGCGCGGGGGTGGGGGAGACAGCAGGAGGAAGGGGAGTGCGACCGTTGTGAGCGGTGAGCAGGAGAGGGCACCTCCTGGACGCCATCCTGCAAGTCCTGCTGCCTCGGCGTCCCTCGGGTGGTCGTCCTCACGCGCTGTCCTGACTTCCCCGTCTACCAGCCCTGTTCCCCGCTCCGACCCAGAAGTTCTTGATGCCTAGTCTCGTGGCCTCGCATCCCCTCCAGCCCCACGGTCCTTAGTGACCCCCACCCCAGTCCACAGCCCAGGCCCAGGTTCGACGTGGCAGGCAGCACAAGCGTCGGCCCGGGTGCTGGTGCACAGCGATGTGGCGCGGCTCCTTGGCACGGGGGTCGGGCGCTGAGGGACGGACGGTACAGCTCTGTCGGGGAGGGGTGGGAGCTATGTTCGCCCGGGGCTCCCAGGACGGCGGAGACGGATTTGGGTACGAGTGCTTGGGAGCGGGAGTTTTCTTGGGCAGCTGGCCTCTCTGACCTGGACAGCACTCTTGGCTCTTGGGGAGCAGCCAGGCGGATTTCAGGGGCGCCTCTACCTCGGCACCTGTTGGGGCCTCTCCCAGACCGTGGGGAGGGAAGAAGAAGGTGCGCGCTTGGGACATGGCGGGGCGTGGAGGAGCCTTTCTCGCTGCCCTTGGCTTTGGGGATGGGGGTACTGCCCCAGCCCCTGGCTTGGCTCTGGCGGACACAGGTCCGTCAGGCGCGAACTTGGTCCTGTCCCCCGCCCCCCGCCCGCAGTTCTTCTACCCACACCTGCCAGCCTGCTCAGGGCGGCCACAACTCTCCAGCCTTTAGCCCGTCCTGCGGAGGGCTAATGAGAAATTATCTGGATGTTTACATTTTTGGGTCAGAATCTGGCCCCGGACGGAGTACCGCTGTATCCTGATAGTGTCGCAGGCAAGAAGGTGAAAGTTATTCCCGCCCTCTGCTGCGACTTAGTCCCTAGCCTCTGCTCTACCCGCAGCTGTGTCCCCCTCCCAACCTGCGTCTTCCCCTCCCCGACCAGGTGACCTCTCTTCGGTCTCCCGCCCCAGCTCTGCCCCTGCCCTCAGCCCCTTCCCCAGCTCCACAGGTCCACTCCCACGCTGGGCTGTGCCCTACACACCTTGCCAACACCCAGTCCTGGGTATCAAATCCACCGGCTGGTCACTAACTAGGTCTGTAACGCCCAAGACCTTTCACCTCTCAGGGCCAAGTTTCTCCCCCTGTAAACTGGGAGCGATTCTACCTCCCCCTCCAGTTGTGAGGAGTAAGTGAGGACCTAGCAGATGGCAGGTGGCGGGAGGCACCTAATGGGTGTGACTACCTCACCCCTACCCTGGCAGAGAGAAATGCCCTTTCTTACCCCCACCGACGCCTGAGGCACCGCCTGCAGTTCCCATTCTGTCTGTGTAGAGCAACGAACTTCAGAAAATGAGCTGCCTGTGCCATGTAGCCCAAGGCCCAAAGGGAGTCAGCCCGAGGAACTATAAGAGAAAGGAGGCATGCTACCTACAAGGTAGTCACCAGCGCCTGTCTCCCCTCTCAGCCCCAGTCCACGTTGTGCCTGTCTGCAAGTGTGCGTGCATGCGTGTGTGTGTGTGTGTGTGTGCACGCGCGCACACGTGTGGGGGGGCCAGGGACTAGCTGGAGGGATGTGGAACCTCTCAGGCAGGGACCTGTGGCCCTCTGGGGCTTGGTACTGCAGGGTTCCTAGTCCAAGACCTCGCCAGGGTTTAAAATCAGATTTCACATAAGTTCCTAAATTTTCCACTTCTCTTTTGAAAAATCAGAAGAGCTGTCACTACGCACGCAGCCATTATTCCTGCCTGTCGATCATGAGCTGGAGTGGCACAGAGACGCTTACCGCAGATGAGGCATTGCCCTCCCCGGCGCCCCCTCCACATCCAGCCTCGGTCATATCTGTTTCTGGTATCCCTGGGATAGATGAACTCTTAGGTCCTTTGCAGGATTGGTTCTATATGTATTTTATCAAAAAGTGCTTGAAACTCTTCCCATCCCAGAGGTGAGGAGGCCAGCACCCCTTGCTCCAGTGAAATTCGCATCTGGATCCTGCTCACGAGTTCCTGGCTGAGACGGTGGTTCCCTGGTGATTCAGGTGGGAGTGGGCCCGGAGATCTTCGCCGGCAAGAACAGGGTGAGTGTGTCAAGGGTCGGGCTGAGAGCTGGAACCTGGGAGGAATGAGGGGGAACGTGCAAGGGGAGTGGGGGGAGAGAGGGAGGGAGCTAACATCTGCTGAGCACCAACCCTGATGTGCCAGGCACCGTGCCGGGCAGGCACGAGGAGTGCAGAGATGCATAGACGACCTTTTCTGCCCCAAGAACCCCAGGGATACTGATCACACAGTGAGACCAAAGGCTCACAGACCCAGGGTTAACACCAAGTTTGTCTAATGTAGTCTTCTCCAGTGTTTGTCAAACATAAGGACTCAAGGAACAGATCCACTGGGGGTCCCCAGACCTCAGTTTAAGAAATGCTGCTATTAAAGGTAAATCCTATCACTGTGAGTGATTGCTTTGGTGCCAAGGCAATCAAACATAAAGAGAAATGCAAACGTGGAGTTTGTATGACAGTGCTCAGTATTAAGGTCAGTATCTAGATGACATAGAAAATGTTCACTCTGCTTTTTCTTTTCTTTTTTTTCTTTGCTAATTGACTTTGCAATAAACATACTGCTTTTTAAATGACCATTAGAACGTAGACACAAAACGATGCTTTGGTCATAAAAATACAGCAAATATTATTGAGTCATCACACATCCCAGCACCATCCTAAGCAGTTAGAGGTATTAACTCATTTGTTATAAAAAAACAACCACCCTCTTGCAGGTAAGGAAACAGGCTTGCTCAGACCAGCTAAACAACTAACCCAAAGTAACACAGCTAATAAGCAGCAGAGCCAACATTTGAAGCCAGGCAGTTTGGCTCGGAAGTTTATGCCCTTAACCATCATGCTTGCAGCCAGCCTCTGAGACTTGAGGCTGAAGACCCCAGTTTGATAAACTCAGCCAGACACCCACGATCTGTGGGTGCTGGAAGCGTGTAGTGGGGGCTGGGGAAGATAGGCTTTGGCAGGTCACGCAGGGAGTACTGGAGGGGTGTGGAGGGATTGGCAGCTGACGGGCATTTGGGGGTGGCTGGGGGCATCTCCGCTGGCTCCGGCCACAGCACCAGGTGGGATCCATCAGCCTCGTGTAAACACTTCTCACAGGCAGCTTAACCACTTGAGTGTGTCTGGCCTTCAAAGCCAGTGGGAGAGGCCAAGGAGAGGGGTACCGAACTCCCTTAGGGGATAATGATTTATCTCCCGTGCAGGTGGGCTCTGCTGGGGCCTCCCTGAGAGGCGAGGGAGTGGACTGGCACTGAGGAGCCTAGAGGGGAAAGGGCTGGGA
>RJWJ010039906.1:0-14236 GCA_004363605.1 Indri indri | reverse complement strand
GAAACTTTTCAAAAGAAGACAGAATAATGGCCAAAAAACATATGAAAAAATGCTCAACATCTCTAATCATCAGGGAAATGCAAATCAAAACCACAATGAGATATCACTTCTCTCCAGTGAGACTGGCCTTTATCAAAAAGTCCCAAAACAATAAATGTTGGCGTGGATGCGGAGAGATGGGAACACTCATACACTGCTGGTGGGACTGCAAACTAGTGCAACCTCTGTGGAAAGCCATATGGAGATACCTTAAAGAGATGCAGGTGGAATTACCATTTGATCCAGCAATCCCATTACTGGGCGTCTACCTCAAAGAACAAAAATCGCTCTATGAAAAAGACACCTGCACCCGAATGTTTATAGCAGCACAATACACAATTGCAAAGGTGTGGAAACAGCCCAAGTGTCCATCAATGCATGAGTGGATTAGTAAAATGTGGTATATGTACACCATGGAGTACTATTCAGCTTTAAGAAACAATGGTGATATAGCACCTCTTGTATACTCCTGGATAGGGTTGGAACGCATTCTACTAAGCAAAGTATCCCAAGAATGGAAAAACAAGCACCACATATACTCACCATCAAATTGGTAGTAACTGAACAACACATAAGTGTACATATAAGAATAACATCTATTGGATGTCGGGTAGGGAGGGAGGGGAAGGGGGAGGGGCGAGGGGGAGGAGGGGATGGATATATGCATACACAAAGGGTGCAATGCGCACCCTCCGAGAGATGGACACGCTTGGGACTGGGACTTGGGGGGAAGGGTGGGCAAGGGCAACATACGTAACCTAAACATCTGTACCCCTATAAACAACAAACAAACAATAAATAAATAAATAAATAAATGTTCCTTAGAGGGAAACTGAGCAAATGTGAGCAATATTTCAAAATGCTTTGCAATGCTTAAAGAAAAAATGTGTGTAATGTGTTTGCTTCATGGAAGGCAGGAGAAGAATATGGGGAGATGAGAACAAGGGAAGAAAAAGCCTACCACTTTCTAAGAACAACAAATGTGTAGAGTAAAAGTGTTATTATTTTTACTAAGAAAATGTATCACTTTATAAAAAAAAAAGTACTAGTTAACATTAAGATATGTCACTGTTCTTAAAGCTTCTCTAATGATAAAGGATCTGAAAAAACAAGAGAAACTAAGAATTGCTTACATGCATCTGAAGGAGCACCAGGAAACTGTCGATACACTCAGAGGAATTGTTTCTGAGAAGACAGATGAAATATCAAATATGCAAATAAATTTAGAAAATTCAAATGCTGAATTACGAGAAAAGGCATTTTTGTGGGGGTTTGATTGGATATCTGATTTATCTGTGCCTCAAATTTGGGGCGATATAAAAGGGTTCAGCCACATGGGGAAACAGCATAACAGTATTTACTAATGCTGAACGTAGCCAGCCTTAAGGCCTAGAATTTTGACTCCTTGGGGATGTTCCCAAGAGAAAAGAGTGCATACTTCCACAAAAAGACATGTACAGGAGTATTCATACCAGCTTTATTCGAAAATAGGCATTTGAATTGTTTTCAGTTTTTTTGCTATCAGTTAGAGAATGGATACATATATAGTGATATATAAGTTCAAAAGCAGGCAAAATTAATCTGGGATGATAAAGGTCAGAGTAGTGACTCCCTCTAAGAAGGGACACACAGAAACCTTATGGAATGCTGGAAATGTTCTCTGTTTTAATTTGGGTTGTAGTTAAATAGCCATATGATATGTCACAAATAATTGAGTTATACACCTAAGATTAGTGCACTTAATGTATGTAGTACTTCAAAAGAAAGTTAAATCCTATGTGGAATTATGCAGGGTATCAGTGACAGTAACATAGGTAGACTATTAATCAGTTTGAAAACTATTCTTTATCTGTCCCTAAAAAATATCTGTATCCTAATATTTTATGATTATCTTAAGATTCAAGAACTTAAGGCAAATGAGTGTCAACTTTTTAAGTTAAAAGATGTCACATAAGAATAAAATTTATTGGATGTTGGGCAGGGGGGAGGGGGAGGGAGTAGGAGGGGACAGGTATATGCATACACAAAGAGTGTGATGCACACCATTCAGGGGATGGACACGCTTGAAGCTTGGACTTGCGGGGGGGCTTCTAAAAACAGACAGATTACACCTTCTCAATGTAAGGAGCAGAATTTACAAGATCCCATGCCAAAGGATTCTCCAAAATCTTGGTTTTTTGATAGCCGATCAAAGTCTCTACCAGCACTTCATCCAGTTTGCTATTTTGATAACTCAAGTTTAGGCCTTTGTCCAGGTAGGTAACATTCTTCAAGGCACAGCACTGAAGTTCAGTCACTTTTACTCCAAGTAAAGTCTTTATTCTGTCCCTTAAACCCTCAGTTTTCTCCAAAGATAGACAAGCAACTCTCTCAAGGACATGAAGACACTACCTTAAAAACAAAATAACTTTTACTGGAAAAGTTTCTTATCAATTCGATAGGCCAGTATATCTAATAGCATTATATTCAGTTTACACAAGGCAGATCATAGACTTGCATTATTTACTTATTCATCCAATCAACAAAATGTTTTGAGCCCTACTATGTGTTAGACTCTGATGGTGCCTTGATAAGCAAAACCAGACATAGTCCCCACCCTAAGAGCTTACAGTCTAATGGGAGGTACAGATAGTAATCAAATAGTCAAAAAAAAAAAAAAAGAAAGAAAGTGAAATTCTAGCAGTACAGAAGGCTGTGAGGCATGTTATAGGTATTTGTTTTAGGAATATTGAGGGGAGTCTTCCTTGAGGAGGGGGACTGAGATCTGAAAGGCTAATATGAGGTAGCTTAACAAAGAGGGGAGGGGAAAGCATCTCAGGCA
This sequence comes from Indri indri, assembly GCA_004363605.1. NCBI lineage: Eukaryota > Metazoa > Chordata > Mammalia > Primates > Indriidae > Indri > Indri indri. The sequence goes on along the minus strand of RJWJ010039906.1, from coordinate 11,376 downwards.
GATGGAACAATGACAACTTCAGAGTAGGAGGAAACACACCCAGGGGAAGGGTTGGAAGACATATGGTGTGGCCAGAGCACAGCGAGCACAGGCTTCTGTGGGTGAAGTCAGTGAGGCCAAAGAGTAAGAGCTGGGCATGCAGGCCTTTTATAAATTATAGAAAGGAATTTTTAATTTATCCTGAGGGCATATAGAGGAAGCCTTCAAAAGTTTTAAGCAATGGCAAGAGAGCATGTGTTATAAATTTTGAAAACATCGCCTCATCTCTAAGGTGACCAACAAATGCTGGGAGTAAGTTTATGACATGGTTTAAACAAGACATGATAGTAGTATGGTCTTGCAGTAGAGACGGAGAGAAGTGGACAGAGGATGCAAGGCACCTGAATGAACAAAGTGGGGAGGGATCAAGGATCACCCCCAGCTCTGCAGGGGGCACGCCACAAAGGTGGGGGGCCTTGCAGGAGAAAGCTCTGCAACGGCGGGTTTCTGGTAGTCTTTCTCACCACATAGCATCTATTATGTGCCCAGGTGTGCACTTCTGTGACAGAGTGTCTGCCTATACAAGTGTACCCTGTTATGCAACTGTAGAAATCTAAAGCAGCAAGATTGTGCATCAAGAAAGGCAGCTTCCAAATCATTTACAGCCTTGAGCAAAGGTTCCGGAGTTTATGAGACATCTACTTGGTGACTAAAAAGAAATCCTTCCATTCTCATCACCCACACATCAGAATTAGATCAAGTTGGCAGTGTGAAAGTGCTCGTAGGGAGACGGGCATAAAACCATTCGGAAACAATGTTTGCACTGTTCTCTTCATTGAACAGTGTTTAACAAACATTTAAGGACTTTCTGTTGGCTACCGCTTACGTGGAACTTTTGCTGTACGCTACCATTTTAAAAGACTCTCTTGAAAAAATTGAGAAACCTTTATAATCAATTCTTTTTCAAGAGGGTCTCGCTGTGTTGCCCAAGCTGGCCTCAAACTGCTGAGCTCAAGCGATCTTCCCACCTTAGTCTCCCAGGTAGTTGGGACTATAGGCATTGCCATTTTGCCAGCTATAATCAACTTTTGATTCTATCTGATAGTGCCATAGGGAGGTGTATAATGTGAATTCATCCGAATGCAAGTAAAAATATTTGAGCAATAAATGGATCTCTCTGGTACTATTTTTAGGTGAAATAAGTACAAGTAGGCTGGAGGAATACATAAATCAAAAACTGACCAGTTCAGAATTAAAGAAGCCAATCCCAGCTCGAATTAGTAATATTAGTCTAAAAAAAAGTTAATATCAGTTTTTACTTTTAATTACAAAAGTTATTCTAAAATACCTCCACAAATTAAGACAGTTTCCAGGACCAGTTATGCTAGATTTATTTACTTTTACAAATATAATAATTTTAAAGTGAGTATTATTTGTAAATACATGCAGCTAAAGTGCTTTTTGAAGACTCAAAATTTTCTAAAGATGACTAAAATAAATAGTGTTATTTAGTTAGCATGCCTTTTCCCCCCAAAAAAATAGGACAAAAGAAAGTCAAATTCAGTCTATGTTTAATTCTCATGGAATCTCAGAATGATGAATTCCAAAAAAACTTTATTATGCCATAGTTTTACATATAATATGTTTTTTCTAACAGTCCATTTTATGATAAAATGAAGAATAAACTTCTCCAACTTTGGTGAAGTGAAATACTCCTTTTTAATGACCAAACACAATGAACCACATTGCCATTTTTCAGTCCTCGTAGCTCTGCTGTCTTAACATCCTGTTCACTTCTGGCTGTGTTGGCTTTTCGTGTATGTTTTTAATAGGAGTAATTCTTTTTATTTTCTTTTTCAGAGGTATAAACTGCAGGAGCAGAGAATGTGGATCCTCAGCCAGGTCCCAGGCACGCCCCCGCCCCACCCCAGGACACATTCGCTCAGAGAAAGCTGCTAGACATAGGGCAGTTTACAGGTTTGCACAACTTTGAGTAACAAAGCAGCGTGTAGAGTTTCTAGTGAATCACACCTAAGAAAGCAGGAGTCATTTCGTTGGAAGTATGTAACTTTTAGGCTGAATGCACTAACATATACAAATGCATACATTCTCTCATAAAAAACTGCTGGACATTGGGAAATTTACAGGTTTGCACTACTTTGAGAAACAAAGCAGTGTGCAGAGTTTCTAGTGAAATACACCTAGGAAAGGAGAATCATTTCGTTAGAAGAGGGTAACTTTTAGGCCGAACAGAGTTACATATAGAAACGCATACATTCTCTCAGAGAAAGCTGCTAGACACTGGGAAATTTACAGGTTTACACAACTTTGAGAAATAAAACAGTGGGCAGAGTTTCTAGAGAAACACACTGAAGAGAAGAGAGATCATTTCGTTGGAACACGGTAACTTTTAGGTCTCATCGAGTCACATACAGAAATGCATGCATTCTCTCAGACAAAGCTGCTAGACTTTGGGAAATTTATATGTTTGCACAACATTTAGAAGCAAAGCAGTGTTTGAAATATCTAGTCAAACACTCCTAAGAAAGGAGAAGTCATTTCATTGGAACTGAGTAATATTTAGGTGGCATGTAGTTACATATAGAAACGCATACATTCTCTCGGAGAAAGCCACTAGACATAGGGCAGTTTACAGGTTTGCACAACTTAGAGAAACACAGCAGTGTGTAGAGTTTCTAGTCAAACACACCAAAAAGAGGATATATCATTTCGTTGCAAGAGGGTAACTTTTAGGCCGAAATGCATACATTCTATTAGAGAAACCTGCTGTACGTTGGGCACTTTCTAACTTTGCACAACTTTGAGAAACAAAGCAGTGTGTAGAGTTTCTAGTCAACGACACCTAAGGAACTGGAAATCATTTCTTTGAAAGTATGTAACTTTTAGGTGGAATAGAGTTACACATAGAAAAACACTCATTTTGTCAGAGAAAGCTGCTATACATTGGGCAATTTATAGGTTTGCACAACTTTGAGAAACAAAGCAATGTGTAGAGCTTCTAGTCAAATACACCTAAGAAAGGAGATGTCATTTCTTTGGAAGTATGTAACTTTTAGGCTGAATGGAGTTACATATACAAACATATACATGATCTCAGACAAAGCTGCTACACATAGGGCAGCTTCCAGGTTTGCACAACTTTGAGAAACAAAGCAGTATGTAGAGTTTCCAGTCAAAAATACCTAAGAAAGGAGAAGTCATTCTGTTCGAGTTGGGTAATATTTAGGTGGTATGGAATTACATATAGAAATGCATAGATAGTCTCAGACAAAGATGCTACATATAGGGCAGCTTCCAGGTTTGCACAACTTTGAGAACCAAAGCAGTGTGTAGAGTTGCTAGTCAATCACACCTAAGAAAGGAGAAGTCAGTTAGTTCAAAAAATGTAACTTTTAGGCAAAATGGAGTTACATATAGAAACACACACATTTTCTCAGTGAAAGGTGCTATACATTGGGCACTTTATACGTTTGCACAGCTTTGAGAAACAGTGGTGTGTAGAGTTTCTATTCAAACACGTCTAAGAGAGGAGATATTTCCTTGGAAGACGGTAATTTTTAGGTGGAATAGAGTCACATATAGAAATGCATACATTCTCTCAGAGAGAGCTGCTAGACACTGGGAAATTTATAGGTTTGCAATATTTGGGGAAACAAATCAGGGTGTAGAGTTTCCCGTCAAACACACCTAAGAAAGGAAAAGTCATCTCCTTGGAAGAATATAACTTTTAGGCTGAATGGAGTTACATATAGAAATACATACATTCTCTCAGAGAAACCTGCTGTACATTGGGCTCTTTCTAGCTTTGCACAACTTTGAGAAACAAAGCAGTGTGTAGAGTTTCTAGTCAAAGATACCTAAGGAACTAGCAGTCATTCCTTTGGAAGTATGTAACTTTTAGGTGGAATACAGTTACATATAGAAACACACACATTTTCTCAGTGAAAACTGATAGACATTGGGCACTTTATAGGTTTGTACAACAGTGACAAACAAAGCAGTGTGTAGAGTTTCTAGTCAAACACATCTAAGAGAGGAGATATCATTTCGTTGGAAGATGGTAACTTTTAGGTGGAATGCAGTTACGTATAGAAACGCATGCATTCACTACCAAAAAGCTGCTAGACTTTGGGCAATACATATGTTTGCACAACTTTTAGAAACAAAGCAGTATGTGGAGTTTCCAGTCAAAAACACCTAAGAAAGAAGAACTCATTTTGTTGCAATTGGGTAACATTTAGGTAGTATGTAGTCACATATAGAAATGCATACATTCTGTCACAGAAAGCTGCTAGACAGTGGGCACTCTATAGATTTGCAAGACTTTGAGATACAAAGCAGTCTGTAGAGCTTCTAGTCACACACACATAAGAATCTAGAAGTCATTTCATTGGAAGAGGGTATCTTATAGGTGGAATGCAGTTACATGTATAAATGCATACATTCTCCCACAGAAAGCTACTAGACAGTGGGCACTCTATATGTTTGCAAGACATGGAGAAACAAAGCAGTGCATAGAGATGCTAGTCAAACACACATAAGAATCAAGAAGTCATTTCATTGAAGAGGGTAACATTTAGGTGGAATGGAGTTACATGTGCAATCACATACATTCTCTCACAGAAAGCTGGTAGACACTGGGAACTCTATAGGTTTACAAGATTTTGAGAAACAAAGCAGTGTGTAGGGTTTCTAGTCAAACACACATAGGAAGCTACAAGTCATTTCATTGGAAGAGGGAAACTTTTAGGTGGAATGGAGTTACATGTATAAACACATACATCCTCTTACAGAAAGCTGCTAGACAGTGGGCACTCCACAGGTTTGTACAACTTTGAGAACCAAAGCAGTGTGTAGAGTTTCTAGTCAAACACAGATGAGCATCTAGAAGTCATTTCATTGGAAGAGGGTAACTTTTAGGTGGAATGGAGTTACATGTATAAATGCATACATTCTCTCAAGGAAAGCTGCTAGACAGCGGGCACTCTATAGGTTTGCAAGACTTTGAGAAACAAAGCAGAGCGTAGAGATTCTAGGCAAACACATATAAGAATCTGGAAGTCATTTCTTTGGAAGAGTGTAGCTTTTAGGGGGAATGGAGTTACATGTATAAACGCATACATTGTGTCATGGAAAGCCGATAGACAGTGGGCAATCTACAGGTTTGCAAGGCATTGAGAAACAACGCAGTGTGTAGACTTTCTAGGCAAACACATAAGAACCTAGAAGTCATTTCGTTGAAAGTGGGTAACTTTTAATTGGAAAGGAGTTACACGTATAAACGCATACATTCTCTCACAGAAAGCTGCTAGACAGTGGGCACTCTATAGGTTAGCAAGACGTTGAGAACCAAAGTAGAGTGGAGAGTTTCTAGTCAAACACACATAGGAATCCAGAAGTCATTTTGTTGGAAGTGGGTAACTTTTAGGTGGAATGGAGTTACATGTACAAATGAATACATTCTTAAACATAAAGCTACTAGACAGTGGGGACTCTATAGGTTTGCAGGACTTTGAGAAACAGAGCAGTGTGTATAGTTTCTCATCAAACACACATAAGAATCTAGAGGTTATTTCATTAGAAGAGGGTAACTTTTAAGTGGAATGGACTTACATGTATAGACGCATACATTCTCTGACAGAAAGCTGGCAGACACTGGGCAGTCTATAGGTTTGCAAGACTTTGAGAATGAAAGCAGTGTGTAGAGTTTCTAGTAAAATACACACATTAATCTAGAAGTCATTTCGTTGGAAGAGTGTAATTTTTAGTTGGAATGGAGTTACATGTATAAATGCATAGGTTGTCTAACAGAAAGCTGCTAGACAGTTGGCACTCTATAGGTTTGCAAGACTTTGAGAAACAAAGTAGTGTCTAGAGTTTCTAGTGAAACGCAGGTAAGAATCTGGAAGTCATTTCATTGGAAGTGGGTAAGTTTTAGGTAGAATGGATTTACATGTATAAATGCATACATTCTCTCATAGAAAGCTGCTAGACAGTAGGCACTCTATAGGTTGGCAAGACTTTGAGAAACAAAGCAGTGTGTAGAGTTTCTAGTCAAACACACATAAGAATCTAGAAGTCATTTCATTGGAAGGGGGTAACTTTTAGATGGAATGGAGTTACATGTATAAACGCACACATTCTCTCACAGAAAGCTGCTAGATATTGGGCACTCCATAGGTTTTCAGGACTTTGAGAAACAAAGCAGTGTGCATACTTTCTAGTCAAACACATGTAAGAATCTACAAGTCATCCCGTTGGAAGAGGGTAACTTTTAGGTGGAATGGAGTTACATTTTTAAATGCATACATTCTCTCACAGAAAGCTGGGAGACACTGGGGACTCTTTAGGTTTGCAAGACTTTGAAAACCAAACCAGTGTGTAGAGTTTCTAGTCAAACAAACATAGGAATCCAGAAGTCATTTCGTTGGAAGAGGGTAACTTTTAGGTGGAATGGAGTTACATGTATAAATGCATACATTCTCTCACAGAAAGCTGCTAGATGTGGGCACTCCATTGGTTTGCAAGACTTTGAGAAACAAAGCAGTGTGTAGAGTTTCTAGTCAAACACACATAAGAATCTAGAAGTCATTTTGTTGGAAGAGGGTAACTTTTAGGTACAATGGAGTTACATGTATAAACGCATACATTCTATTACTGAAAGCTGCTAGATAGTGGGCACTCTATAGGTTTGTAAGACTTTGATTACAAAAGCATTGTGTAGAATTTCTAGTCAAACATAGACGAGAATCTAGAAGTCATTTCTTTGGAAGAGTGTAACTTTTAGGTGTAATGAAGTTATATGTATAAACATATACATTCTTTCACAGAAACCTGGTAGACACTGGGCAATCTATAGGTTTGCAAGACTTTGAGAATCAAAGCAGTGTGTAGAGTTTCTAGTGAAACACACACATCAATCTAGAAGTCATTTCGTTGGAAGAGTGTAACTTTTAGGTGGAATGGAGTTACATGTGTAAACCCATACATTCACAGAAAGGTGCTAGACAGTGGGCACTCAATGAGATTGCAAGACTGAGAAACTAAGCAGTGTGTAGATTTTATAGTCAAACCCACTTAGGAATCTAGAAGTCATTTTGTTGGAAGAGGGTATCTTTTAGGTGGAATGGAGTTATATGTATAAACGCATACATTCTCTCACAGAAAGCTGCTAGACAGTGGGCACTCTATAGCATTGCAGGACGTTTTTTTTAATTTCAGCATATTATAGGGGTACACATGTTTAGGTTACGTATGTTGCCCTTACCTCCCTCCCCACTGAGTCAAAGTTTCAAGCATGTCCATGTCTCTGATGGTGTGCATTGCACTCTTTGTGTATGCATATGCCCATCCCCTCCCCCTGCGTGACATCCAATAGATGCTATTCTTATATGTGCACTTATGTGTTGATCAGTTAATACCAATTTGATGGTGAGTACATGTGTTGCTTGTTTTTCCATTCTTGGGATACTTCACTTAGTAGAATGTGTTCCAACTCTATCCAGGAGTATACAAGAGGTGCTATATCACCATTGTTTCTTAAGGCTGAATAGTACTCTATGATATATATATATATATATATATATATATATATATATATATATACACCACATTTCATTAATCCACTCATGTATTGATGGACACTTGGGTTCCTTCCACATCTTTGCAATTGTGAATTGTGCTGCTACAAACATTTGAGTGCAGGTGTCTTTGTTATACAGTATCATTTGTTCTTTTGGGTAGATGCCCAGTAATGGGATTGCTGGATCCAAGGGTACTTCTAATTGTACCCCTTTAAGGTATCTCTATATTGCTTTCAACAGAGGTTGCACTAGTTTGCAGTCCCACCAGCAGTGTATGAGTGTTCCTCTGTCTCCGCATCTGTACCAACATTTATTGTTTTGGGACTTTTTGGTAAAGGCCAGTCTCACTGGAGATAAGTGATATCTCCTTGTGGTTTCGATTTGCATTTCCCTGATGATTAGAGATGTTGAGCATTTTTTCATGTGTTTTTTGGCCATTATTCTGTCTTCTTTTGAAAAGTTTCTGTTGATGTCCTTTGCCCACTTTTTGATAGGGTTGTTTGATTTTTTTCTTGTTGATTTTCCTGAGTTCCAAGTAGATTCTAGTTATCAGCCTTTTCTTGGATTTGAAGCATGCAAAAATTTTCTCCCATTCTGTCGGTTGTCTGTTTGCTCTTGTGACAGTTTCTTTGGTTGTACAGAAGCTTTTTAATTTGATCAGGCCCCATTTGTTTATTCTGGTTGTTGCTGTGATTGCCTTTGGGGTCTTCTTCATAAATTCTTTGCCTAGGCCAATGTCTAGAAGAGTATTTCCAACATCTTCCTCTGGAATTCTAATAGTTTCACTTCTCAGGTTTAATACTGTTACCCAGCGTGAGTTGATTTTTGTGAGAGGTGAAAGGTGTGGATCTTGGTTCAGTCTTCTACATGTGGCTATCCAGTTTTCCCAGCACCATTTATTGAATAAGGGTTCTTTCCTCTAGTGTATGTTTTTGCCTGCTTTCTCAAAGGTTGCATGACTATATGAGGATGGTTTTATATCTGGGTTCCTGGTTCTGTTCCACTGGTCAATGGCTCTTTTTTTGTGCCAGTACCAAGCTGTTTTGATTACTACAGCCTTATAATAAAGTTGGAAGTCTGGTAAGTTGATACCTCCCATTTTGTTTTTATTGCCTAGAATTGTTTTTGCTATGCGGGGTCTTCTCTGGTTCCATGCGAAGCATAGAATTAATTTTTTTACATCTGTGAAGAATGATGTTGGTATTTTCATAGGGATTGTGTTGAATCTGTAGATAACTTTGGGTAGTATAGACATCTTAACAATGTTGATTCTGCTGACCCATGAGCATGGTATGGTTTTCCACCTGTTTATGCCCTCTGTTATTTCCTTCCTCAATGTTTCATAGTTCTCCCTGTAGATGTCTTTTACCTCCTTAGTTAAATATATTCCTAGATACTTTATTTTCTTTGTTGCTATTCTGAAGGGAATTGAGTCTTTGATTTGGTTCTCAGTATGACTGCTATTGGCGTATATGAAAGCCGCTGATTTGTGTGTATTGATTTTATATCCTGAGACTTTACTGAATTCATATATCAATTGCAGGAGCCTTTTGGTTGAATACATGGGGTTTTCTAGATATACTATCATGTCATCAGCAAATAGTGAGAGTTTGATCTCTTCTGTTCCCCTTTGTATGCCTTTAATTCCACTCTCTTGCCTGATTGCTGTGGCCAGGACTTTCAGCACTATGTTGAATAGAAGTGGAGATAGTGGGCAACCTTGTCTGGTTCCAGTTCTAAGTGGGAATGCTTTCAATTTTTCCCCATTCAGTATGATGTTGGCTGTGGGTTTGTCATAAATGGCTTGTATCATTTTTAGGTAAGCCCCATCTATGCCTATTTTGCTATCATTCTTATCATAAAAGGGTGTTGAATTTTGTCAAATGCTTTTTCTGTCCATTGAGAGAATCATATGGTTTTTGTTTTTGCTTCTGTTTATGTGGTGAATTATGTTTATAGATTTGCGTATGTTGAACCATCCCTGCATCTGTGCGATGAAGCCCACTTGGTCATATGGATTATTTCCTTGATAAACACCTGGATTCGGTTAGCTAGAATTTTGATGAGGATTTTCGCATCTGTATTTATAAGGGATATTGATCTGTAGTTTTGCTTTTTTGTTGCATCCTTTACTGGTTTTGGTATCAGGGTTATGTTGGCTTCATAAAATGTGTTGGGGAGGGATCAATCCTTCTCAATACTGTGGAATAATTTCTGCAGGATAGACACCAGTTCTTCTTTGTAAGTGTGGTAAACTTCGGGTGTGAAACCATCTGGTCTGGGACTTTTTTTTTTTGGAATGTTTTTTATTGCTGTTTCAATTTCACTCTTTGATACTGGGCTCTTCAGGAATTCTATTTCTTCCCAGTTGAGCCTAGCGAGGCTGTGTGTTTCTAAAAATTTGTCCATTTCCTCCAATTTTCCAGTTTGTGTGCATAAAGGTTTTTGTAATATTCATAAATTATATCTTGAATCTCCACGGCATCACTTGCGACTTCTTTTTTGTTCCTGAAGAAGCTTATCAGGGATTTTTCTTTTCTGTTTTTCGTTAGTTTAGCCAAAGGTATGTCAATTTTATTTATTTTTTCAAAGAACCATGTTTTTGTTTTATTAATCTTCTGTATACTTTCCCTGTGGTCAATTTCATTTAGTTCTGATTTGATCTTATTAATTTCCCTTCTTCTGCTGGGTTTGGGGTTGGACGGTTCTTCTTTTTCCAGTTTTTTGAGTAGATTCATTAGGTCGTCTATTTGTGATGTTTTTGACTCTTGGATATAGGCATTTATGGAAATAAACTTTGCTCTCAGGACAGCTTCGGCTGCGTCCCATGGATTTTGATAACTTGTTTCACCTTCGTCATTTAGTTCAGAGAGTCTTTTGAATTCCATCTTTACTTCCTCATTTATGAAGGAATCATTCAGCAGAAAGTTGTTTAATTTCCATGACTTTGTGTAAAGATGAGAGTTTCTTTTGGGGTTGATTTCTGTTTTTATTCCACTGTGATCTGAGAAGATGAATGGTATAATTTCTATTTTTTTAAATTTTTGAGACATGCTTTGTGTCCTAGAATATGGTCAATCTTAGAGAATGTCCCATGAGCTGATGAGAAGAATGGGTATTCAGTGGTTTTTGGGTAGAATGTCTTGTAAATTTCAGTCAAGCCCATTTGTTCTAGAGTTCTGTTTAAGTCCATTATTTCTTTGTTAATTTTCTGTTTGGAGGATCTGTCCTGTGCTGTCAGTGGGGTGTTGAAGTCTCCGACTATTATGGTGCTGCTGTCTATCAATTTGTTTAGATCAAGTAGAGTTTGGTTTATGAATCTGGGTGTACCTAAGTTGGGTGCATACATATTTAGAATTGTTATGTCTTCCTGCTGAGCTGTACCCTTCACCATTATATAGTGACCCCCTTTGTGTTTCAGTACTTTTGTAGATTTAAAAACCAAGGTATCTGAGATCAAAACTGCCATGCCAGCCTCCTTTTGGCTTCCATTTTTTTGAAGTATTGATTTCCACCCCTTTACTTTGATTCTGAATGCATCCTTGGAGGTTAGATGCATTTCCTGGAGACAGCAGATGCTTAGATTGTTTTTTTATCCATTCGGCCAACCTATGTCTCTTGAGAGGGGAGTTCAAACCATTCACATTTATTGAGAGAAGCAATAAGTGGCGTGAATTAACGTTCATTCTGTTGAGTTGCATTTTGTTGCTTTGTTTTCCCTCTTGAGCCACTGTGGAATCTAGCCTTTGACCTTTAACTTTTGAGTGGTTTCACATTCGAGAGTGTTTATTGT
>RJWJ010039905.1:0-14055 GCA_004363605.1 Indri indri | reverse complement strand
AAATTATCCAGCTTTGCACATCTTAAACTCTAATTCTTAGTTCTGAATTTCGTATCAAAATTCCGAATTCAGAAAGATAGTGGCAAATAATGACAATAACAAAGTTATTAATGTCAATATATTTGCATTTAATCCTGGTTATCTAGTTGTAATTTGTTAATAAATTTATTTTTTATATTTCTTTTCCTCCTGATTTTTTTCTATTTTTTTTCATTTTTCTGTTTTTTGCCTTTCACTACATGTTCTAAGCTCCTGATTTTTTTCATTTCTTTCCCTTACCTTAATATGGGGAATAAATATATTAAATCAATATGAAATGAAAATAAACTACTGATGTGAGAAACGAACATTTGTAGTAACGCTACAGAAAGGATTTTTTTGCATCATCAAACACATTTTAAAAAAATAATAATGATGTTTTGTTAAGTACCATATTTGCCACGTATTATATACTTTATTAATAATTTATTTGATTTATAATGGGTCAGCAGATGGTAAAATAGTTTAAAATCTATAAATGTAAAATGATCTGGGAATAGGAAATCAATTAAGATATTTGTGCTAGAGAATCATCATTCAATGCGGTGTTCAACAAAATAATTAGAAGTTCAGTTTGGAAAAACCATTTAATTGCTTAACACAGTAAATGCAAACAACAAAAAGTCCAATCACTTGTCGGCTTGCACATGGCAAGGTGCTGCTTTGCACAGTTTCTAAAACTCTAGGATTTGGACTGGAGCACATTGAAGACTTGGGCAAGCAGATGCTTTATATATCCTGGGATAGTTCTGTCGGCAAGCATCTCTTTCACATCTGTCCCTTCGTTTCCATTCTCAGTGCTGACATCGTATTTCAGCTCCCTATGCCTTCCCCCACAGTCTATGCTAATAATCTTTTAATTGGTCTGTCTTCCTTGGAGCTTCCCCTTTTCTGACTTCTCTGCATAGAGCTCCGGATTAATGTTAATACAGTGCTCTCCAATGGTTCTTCACAACCTCTTGAGTGAAATCCAAGCTTCTCAGCTAAGCACTTAAAATCCACTGTGAATTCTAGCTCCCTGTCTGGCCTGAATAACTCACATCTCCTGAGGTCTCAGAGGCACAGGAGTGAAAAGGGTGGATTCACCGTCACAATAATAGACAACATTCTCCTAGCTCAGCCCCGTCCTTACCTCCTACCCCCCTACCCCCACTGCAAAGACCCCTGTTATGTCTAAGGCTCCTTTCCCTTTTCTTCTGCTCTGTTAGTCTTCACTAGGGTCTTCTGCTGAGCTCTCCACATCCTGCTGAGCCCCTTAATAAGAATAATAACACTAAGGGTCACTACGAGCAAGACGCTGGGTTCAACGCTTCACATCTGTCACCTGAGCAAATCCTCACCACACCCTGTGGAGAACATACCAGAAGGAACTAGTAAGTGGTGGTGCCTGGATAAAGCCCAGGAAGGCCAACTCCAAAAGCCAAGCTCTTCACCACGGCACTACGAGGACCCTTTCAAATGTCACCAGGTGCCATTGAAGATGAGGACTTCTACAGAGGCCACACCCCTTGCTTCCATCCAGTGTTGCTGCTCCCCCTGCTTGGAAGTCATTGGTGCCTGGTGTCACCAGAGCCGCAGACCTGGACCTGGGCCATTCAAGCTGCTCCTGAGCTTCTAGTCCTCTGTAGTCTTCCTAGTGTCACAGACCTGTAGGTTCCCTACCCGGGGACAAAAAATACTTCCCCCTCCCATCCCAGACCCGTAGTGAGGGAGGGGATGACTTCGAGTTCATCCTAGTGGCCACTGCTCACGTTAGATCTTCCAGACCAGCCGGAGTCTTTCCCTAGGACCTGCACTTACAGAAGTGAGGAGAAAGGGGTTCTCCCCTTTCTCAGGTAAGAAACTGCCACGGTGTTAGCCTAGAGCCGCCTTGTTTTGTGCGTGTGTGTATGTGTGTGCGTGTGTGTGTATGTGTGTGTGTGTGAGAGAGAGAGAGAGAGAGAGAGAGAGAGAAAGAGACAGAGAGACAGAGAACAAACCCAATAGTTTCGTTTGAGTGCCTCCCTCTACCACATCCTTCCCCGTCGCGTGAGCCCATAAATCCCCTTTATTGCTTCAGCCGGTGTGAAGCAGTTGCCGCTGCCTGCGACAGAAACAGCGTGGGCTGCAGCAAAGCCTGCCTTTATAATTAATATGTTCGTTTTATTTGGGGCATCTTTTTTTAATACCTACTGGATTATAAACTTCTGCCAGCAAAGCAAAGACTGCACCTTTTTCATGTTTGTATCTCCCTCGTACCTGGCACGATGCAATCAATTACACGATATCAGCCCAATATTATGTGCTTTGTATGCTGTGCCGCCATTGACAAGCAGAGATTAAACTGTTTCCTACTTCTTGGACACCCCGTCTCCACACACTTTTAGGACACAGTGGTATTTTACTATATTATACAGTCTGATATGTACTAGCTAAGGTTCTCTGGCCCAAATTAAGCAAGAAAGATATTCGTTGGCAAGATGTGGGGTGCTCACATGTTCACAGGTAAAGCTGGTCAGCAGGCTTTGGAGAAGCAGGGACCCGGACAGCTGTGTCTATCAGTGGCTTGACTCTTGTAAAGGATCAGCTCTGACCCTTTTCTGTCCTGGTACCTCCACCTAAGAGTCATATTTCCAAGAGAGATTAACCAAGGCTGTGTCAGGGACCCCCTCCTGGTCCCAGGAGAGGGACCAAATTGACTTAAGCCACATAGACTTAGCCAGGGGAAGGGTCGTTTCTCCAAGAAGAGTTAACACCAGAAGACAAAACCCTAGACAGGCAAGTCCACCTTCGGCACGTAATTCAGTTAGATGCAATTTGAAGTACTTTCTGTGAGCAGGGAATCATGAGGGATTTAAAAAAAAGCATAATATGGCTGCTCTCAAGAACGTAGAAATAAGACTTACACATGGGAAAATAAACATAATGAAGACCTTGAGCGGCAGCGTGTCAGCACTGCGCTGAAGGCTCACGAAGCAGATGCTACGGTAGCGAGGATTTGCCTCCGGAACACTCACGGCCACTGACCAAACGCGTCCAGCATTTTCAGGCCTCCGTTTCCTTAGTGTGAAAAATGCCCTTTCCTCCTATCCAAATTCCATTTATCCCACAAGACTCAACTTAAAGACCACTTCCTTATGAAGCTTTCCCGGCTGGCCCCCACCAAAAACTCTACCCTTCCACAGAACTTTCTTTGTGCCTCTATAACGTCACATTTGCTTCGTCTGTGTTTCCTACCTGTGTTTCCCATCTCCCCTCGAGAATACAGATTGTGTTGCTTGCAGGGTTTTTTTCTTTCCTATGCTGTGACGGTTAATTGTATGTGTCAACTTGGCTAGAATATGGTACCCAATTGTTTGGCCAAACACCAGCCTAGCTGTTGCTGTGAAGCTGTTTTTTAGATGTAACATTTACGATCAGTAGACTTTGAGTAAAGCAGAAGGCCCTCCAGAATGTGGGTGGGCTTCACCTACTCAGTTGAAGGCATTCAGAGCAAGCGCTGAGCTTTCCTGAAGAAGGAATTTTCCTCAAGACTGCAGCGTAGAAGCCCTGCCTAGTTTCCAGCCTGCTGCCCTGAGGAATCTGGACTCAAGACTGCAAAGCAACATCAACTCTTAACTGAATTTCCGGCCTGCCGCCTGCCCTACATATTTCAGCCCTACCAGCCCCTACAACCACGTGAACCAATTCCTTAAAATAAATCTTTCTCTCTCTCTCTTTCTCTCTCTTTTTCTCTCTCTCTCTCTCTATATATATATATGCACGCACACACACACACACATACACACACACACACACACACGCCCCTATCCTAGTGGTTCTGTTTCTCTGGAGAACTCTAATACATATGTTTACCTTTAAAAATAAATCTAATAATTCTTTTTGGGT
This sequence comes from Indri indri, assembly GCA_004363605.1. NCBI lineage: Eukaryota > Metazoa > Chordata > Mammalia > Primates > Indriidae > Indri > Indri indri. The sequence continues at coordinate 10,149 of RJWJ010039905.1, read as the reverse complement.
TTTGCATTTCCTCACACACTTCATGAGGGTGTACTAGGTACCTGGTACCGTTTTAGACCCTGGGGATACAGCAGTGCACAAAACACACAAAAATCCCTGTGCTCACGAGCTGACATAGGAGAGACAGAGGCAGATTATACACAAATAAATAAAATACATAGTATATAAGACGGTGGCACGTGCTGGGAATAAAACTAAAGCGGGGGAGGGGGCTCGGGGCGTACCACCAACACAGCCAGCCCGTTGTATTAAGTAGAGTGGTCAAGGAAGGCATCTTGGCAGTGAGGGCCCGAGCCTTGTGCATGAATATTTGGAGGCGGGTGGGCGAGAATGTCCCAGGCAGGGAGGGGAGTGTTCTAGGCAGAGAGAATAACAAATATCAAGACTCTGAGGTAGGAACATGATCGTGTGTCCGAGGAATATGAAAGTGGCCACCGGCTGGAGTGTGATGCACAGGGGAGAGAAGAGGTCAGGTCATGTAAGGGCTCGGAGGCCACTGCGAAGATTTTTATTTTTACTTTAAATGACAGGAGAAGCAATTGGTGGGGGGGTTGTGCCCCAAAGAGATATTTTTAAAGGAACATTGACTGCTGTGTTGAGCATGATTCTAGCAGGGCAAGAGCAGGAGCAGTGACAGTAGTGGTAGTGGAGATGACAAGACATGGTAGATTCTAGAAATCTTTTGAAGGTTGAGCCAACAAGCTTTGCCAAAGTGGAGTATGATGGAAAAAAAATGGAGTCATGGGGTTTGAGATCAAAGTAACACATGAACATGGTAACAAATCGAATTGGATAGATCTTGCTATGAAAAGCCACTGTCCTATCCTTCCCCTCTCCACACACAGTTCCACTCCCCACAACCAACTTGTTTTTAGAAGTTTCTTGTTTTGATTACCTCCATAGCTCAAGATAAAATGTTTGTGTTTAACTGAGCAGCCATTCTCAACTCTCTTCTCATTTGCCACCTCCTACCATACCACTTAGAAGACTAGAATCATCTTCCAGCCTCCCTTGCAACCAGGGTGGTCATGCACCCTGTTCTGGCCAATGAGATGTAAAAAGAAGTCTGCAAACTTGGTTCCCTTAAGGAAAAAAAATAGCAAAAACCCAAACCCTAAGCGAACAATTTTTTTTTTAAAAGCCACCAAGTTATGTTTTCTTTTCTTTTCAGATAAATACAGTTAAAGGAGAAGTTACTCAGATTTGGGCACATTTACTGAAATAAATAAATATTATTATTACCTGCTTGGGATTAGATTTATCTCATTTCCTTTCCTAGGAATGAGACGTAGTTGTGAAGGGTATTTTTTTGGTTGTTGGATTTTTGTGAAATTCTTAGTGAACACTTGGGATGGTCTGTCCTCTTTGAATTAATTCACTTCACAAATATATTACAAATGTCATTGAAATAATTAAAATGATGTGGATATACGAAATTAAAAAAAAGAACGTGAGGCCAGGCACGGTGGCTCATGCTTGTAGTCTGAGCACTTTGGAGACTGAGGCTGGAGGATTGCTTGAGATCAGGAGTTTGAGACCAGCCTGGGCAACATAGCAAGACCCCATCCCTGTAGATTTTTTTTTTTTTTAAATCAGTGGGGTGTGGTGGTGTGCACCTGTAGTCCTAGCTACTTGGGAGGCTGAGGCAGTAATATCAATTGAGCCCAAGAGTTCAAGATGACAGAGCCTTGACCATGGATGTGATAACTGGAGCTATAGCAGCCACCTTGAAACCCGAAAGTAATCAGCATGAAAACAAAGAGCCAATGTGCTACTGATGTCAGAGCAGAAAGAGCATGTGTCCTTAGAGGGTATCTTAGAGGAGCTGAAGCAGCTATAATATCCACTTGTCTCCAGAGTATAAGATATTAAATGTCTGTATATTTTAAGCCATTCGTTCTTCAAGTATAATCTATGAGCCAGCAGCAACTCAGTATCACCTGGGTATTCGTTAAAAATGCAAATTCTTAGACTTCACTCTAGACCTGCAGAATCAGACACCCCAGGGGTGGGGCCTGGAAAGCTAAGGTTTAATGAGCCCTCCAGGTGATTCTGATACACACAGAAGTTTGGGAACCAGCCTTAAACCAATGCTTCTGAAACTTTAATGTGCAAAACGTCACGTGGAGTTCCTGTTAAAATGCACATTCTAGTTCAGGAGGTGTCCTGAGGCAGTGGTCACATCAGGATTTCCCCTTTAGGACCGAGGTATTCCCCAGTCTGCTGGGGGTGTTGGCAGATGAAAGCCCGCAGCTGAGTACCTCTCTGAGATGAGGCACTCACCCAAGATCACGCCCACTGCCGTGGGCCAGCCTGCATCCAATGGCTGGTTGATGTGGAGAAACAAAGTCCTGGCCCCCTTTTTCAAGGCAGGACAACTTTAAAGGGCTCTCCAACACGTAGACCTCCCCAGAGGATCAGCTGAAGCCGCTCTTGCAACTGTTTTGTCGTTCAACTTCTCTCCCTTCTGTGAGGAGGATGCTCTGTGGCTGGCGCGTGCTCCAGTGCACACTTCGGAAGTTGGAAGAAAAGGCGAGTGGCAGCGGGCAGGTGAGACATGCTCTTTATTGTCGGGGGGAGCGGGGCGGGGCGCGGGATACAGCGGCAGCGAAAAGCATGGCCGAGAACATGGGGAGCGCTTATATATGGCTCTGAACGATAGTGGCAACATGCCATGGGAAAGCGTGATCACATGGGCTCACATTGCAGATAACACCTTGGTTACATGAGTATGCTGACTCATGTCTCCCCGGAAGGCCGGCTAGCCAGGCAGGCTGGGCTGGAAAAAACCACTGCGGTGGTCATCTTACTTTGGCCTAAGACACCTGTTGCCTGTACAAATGCATTTTCCCTTACACCTTCCCAAGCCTGCTTTCCCCACCAGTCATAGATGTTGTTCCCTCAATAGAGTTGCTGGATTTGGCAAATATAAATACCAAATGCCCAGTTAAATTTGAATTTCAGATAAACAAGAACGATTTTTAATGTAAATGTCCCGAATATTGCATTATTTGTTGGTCTGAAATTCAAACTTAACTGGACATTCTATATTTTATCTGGCAACACTATCCCTAGAGCACTCCCGAATGAATAAACCTCCTGTGTGTAAATGTCAGAGTCTGTTTCCCTGGGAGCCCTATTTATGACAGTTGGTACCAGGAGTTATCATGAGAAGCAGACTCTAAAATGGGATGGTGGAGCTCTTTCACCCTACAGCCGGCTTACCAGGGAGACCTGGTCACTAGTGTAAATGTTGGCCCTTGGCAAGAGGTTGTGATGTCATTGTTAAAACTTGCAGCAGCAGAGAACTACAATGGGAGACTGCTGGAAGGGGATGGACTGGAGGGGCATTTGAGAGTTTCAAGGGAAATAGTGTCAGGACTTGGGAATTGGATGGCTGTTTCCGGGCTCTTGATGCATTGGAGCAAGACAATGAAAGGCTGAGGGTCATTAATCACCTACAAGGTGAAGTGTGGAAACCAGAGGCCCTCCTTGGCAGCATATAAAGAGATTAATCACCTTCAGCTGGGGTGGGGGGAGAAAAAGCTGAGAAATAGGAGTAGGACTTAATTACAAGAGCAGTAAAGTTTTCTCCGTGTTAGGTCTAGTATAGCAAGGTCAAGGCTCTGATTGGTAAAGAGTGGGACCCTGAGATTTGAGATGGGGACATCTGGATCAATTAACTCAAAACCCTCTGGGTCAATGCAATAAAAATTCTTCTGAATCCTCTGTGGTGGGCCCATAGAAGTAGCCCACTCCTCCGTGTTAAAGGCTAGCACTTCCCCTTTTCTTGAAGATGATATAAGAGATCTCCCTTGCATGACGACCCACGCCCTCCATAGGATCTGCTGCCATTTCCTGTCCTCATAATAAAACCAAAAACTAGGGTCCAGTCACAACATAATCCAGCAGGGAAAGTGCCAGGTCTGCTGAGAAACTACACACCAAAAGGAGCTACACACCAAAGGAGCTTCAGGACCCAGACCACATATTCCAGTAGGAGCCAGGAAAGCACATCTGGCACTGTATCTTGAGGGTGCTGGATCAAGGCCCACTGAATAAAGTTGGATAACAGAGTGTATCAATGCAGGACCAATATCCTGTGATACAAGATTTAACAACTATTAAAGATCCCAGGAGATGGTGCTATTAAGCTGCTTGGTTGCCTCTTGAAGTTTGGAAAAAGCAATGGTCCACTGTAAGTGAAGTAGAAATGCTAGAAATATCATGGAAAATGGTGGAGGGAGGGATGAAAAGGCCAAGAGGGCTGGGCATGGTGGCTCACGCCTGTAATCCCAGTACTCTGGGAGGCCGAGGCGGAAGGATCACTTGAGGTCAGAAGTTCGAGACCAGCCTGAGCAAGAGTAAGACCCCATCTCTACAAAAAAACAGAAAATTAGCCAGGCGTGGTGGTGCGTGCCTATAGTCCCAGCTACCTGGGAGCCTGAGGCAGGAGGATCACTTGAGCCCAGGAATCAGAGGTTGCAGTGAGCTGTGATGATGCCACTGTACTCCAGCCCAGGCAACAGAGTGAGACTCTGTCTCCACAAAAAAAAAGAAAAGAAAAGAAGAAAAAGAAAAAGCCGAGAGAAGTGGGCATGTTGGAGTGGATATCGTGTATAATGCCAACCAACTATGTTCCGTGTGACGGCCTAAAGGACACTGTCTACAAAGCAATAAGGAGTGTGCTGACTGGAGGGCCCTAGCATGGTTAGCAAACTCACTGTTAGGTGTGGGCCAGTGTTATGGTAGCAAATGCTGTTACAAAACTAGGCTCCCTAGGCCAGGCACGGTGGCTCACACCTGTAATCCCAGCACTCTGGGAAGCCAAGGCAGGAGGATCACTTGAGGCCAGGAGTTTGAGACCCTGAGCAAGAGTGAGACCCCTATATCTACAAAAAATGGAAAAATTAGCCATGCGTGGTGGTGTGCACCTGTAGATCCAGCTACTCAGGAGGCTGAGGCAAGAGGATTGCTTGAGCCCAGGAGTTTGAGGTTGCCGTGAGCTAGGCTGACGACAAGGCACTCTAGAGTAAGCAACAGAGCGAGACTCTGTCTCAAACAAAACAAAACAACACAACAACAACAAAAAAACAAACTAGGCTCCCTGAGAGCAATGTGTAGGATCCCAGGTGATAGCACTTAACCCTCAGAAACAAGGTGGGCACAATTACCATAATGAATGACACCACAGACACAAGCAAGGAGGACTTAATCCAAGGAGAGCTAGGGAGAAAATTAGTAAGAACATGATATTCCTGGGGCAAGATAGATGGGGCAGCCAAAAAGTGAATTGTTCAATCTGTATAACCAAAAGAAAGCAAGAATGGATGATTAGGAGTTTGAGGGCAGTCACCCCAATAACCCAGAACCCAGACTGAAGGAGAGACCAGGTCTCCAGGAAGAACCACCATAGCAAGTGTATGTAATCATGATTCCTCAATCCTTCTCCAAAGGAAACAATGACCATTTCCTCAGGAAAGGGCAATATTCAAACATTTTTTTTTTTAAGAGACAGGGTCTTGGTCTGTTGCCCAGGCTGGAGTGCAATGGCACGATCATAACTCACTATAACCTTGAACTCCTGGGTTCAAGCGATCCTTCCACTTCAGCCTGCCAAGTAGCTAGGACTACAGGTGCACACCACCATGCCTGGCTAATTTTTTAATTTTTTGTAGAGATGGGGTCATGCTATAGTGCTCAGGCTGGTCTTGAACTCCTGGCCTCCAGTGATCCTCCTGCCTTGGTCTCACAATGTGCTGTGATTACAGGTATGAGCCACCATGCCCGACCTTACCCAAACATTTTGAGGGCTGTTGGATATAAGGCCTGAGTTAACACTGATACCTGGTGAAAAAGCCTCATCATGGTCTCCCTGTGAAAGTGGGAATGTGTTGGGACTAGAATAAATGGAGTCCTTGGCCCAGGTCTAGCTCAGAGCGGGTCCAGAGACCCACCTGATTTTCTCAGTTTCCAAATGTGTATAGTCCATGTGTAATGAAATGGAAATACTTGGGAGTTGCAAGAACCGCCCACCCCTAACCATTGCTGTGAGGAACTAGGATTTTACCCTCCTTAAGAGCTGTTAGCCTGTAAATTAGCCTGTTATTGTTTCACGGTTGCTGGTTGAATACGAGACTCTTGGGTCAGAGACAAAGGACTTTATTTGAGCACAGCAAGCAGCATCAGCATCAAGTTTGCATCTGTCCCCTCACCCCCCCGTTCCCACAGAGGCGATGTGGAGGGTGCAGATGGATGCCTGTGCATGCAGTGGGTCACATAGCAGGAGAAAATCATTGAGCTTAGGGAATCTACTACTTTTTTATAAGCACTATGCAAGCCTGTCTTTGTCCTGGAGGGAGATGTTAGCTCATCTCTCAAGGCTCATTGCCACATGCACAACCCTAAGAAATCTCTTAAGTAGAGAGAAGCAGGGTCTTATATTCTTGGTATACTCAGAAAGAATGTGCAGGGACACTCAGAATCCATGGCACATTGCTTCTCCCAATGACTTATTCTTTAGACTGTAAGATAAAGGCTGTCATAGTGGGAAAGTCCAAAGAGATGTTTCTGAAACTACTCCCTCCTGCTCCATCCCAAAGAGAGTAAATCAAAAACAATATTGTACTCCGGGGAACACAGCAGAGATTAAAACTATCTTTAAAAATTTAAGAAGTGCAGGGGTGATGTTTTCCCCACTTATTTCACTACTCTGACCCCAACCAAAATGCCACAGTTCCTGAAGGATGGCAATTCATCCAAGTAGCAGCCCTGACTGCACTTGCTGGGTTACAAGTGCAATTAGAGCAGATTAACATGGCTTCAGACATGTGGTATTAGCCATTAACCATTAACCTGGCCAATGCACCAACACATTCTTTTTTTTTTTTTCTTTCTTCTTCTTCTTTTTTTTTTAGAGATGTAGTCTCACTCTGTCACCCAGGCTGGAGCACAGTGGCATGATCATAGCTCACTGAAGCCTTGAACTCCTGGGCTAAAGCGATCTTCCCACCTCAGCCTCCCGAGTAGCTGGGAGTACAAGTGTGGGCCATCATGCCCGGCTAATTGGGCCGATGTATTCTCATCCATCCCTATCTGGAATAAATTCACACTCACTTGGGATGGATAGCAGTATACATTTACAGTCTTGCCCTGGGGTTATGTTAACTCTCCTGTTCTCTGTAATAATAAATTCTGAAAGGACCTTGACCATCTGGACATTCTTCAGGATATTACCTTGGTGCACCATATTGATGACATTATGTTATTTGGACCAGATGAGCAAGAGTTCAAATACTTGTTGAAGCCCTGGACAAGATAAGACACATGTGTTCCAGAGGCTTCTACAAACAGTCAGGGGCCTGCCACACTAGTGAAGTTTCTTGAAGTCTAGTGGTTTCAGGCATGCTGGGATATCCCCTCCAAAGTAAAGGTCAAATTATTCCATCTTGCACTTCCCACCACTCAGAAGGAAGCACAATGCCTAGCAGGCCTCTTTGGGCTCTGGGGGCAGCATATCACACACTTGGGAAAACTGCTTTAAACCTTACCAAGTGACAAGGAAGTCTACCAGCTTTGAGTGAGGCTCAGAGCAGGAAAGGGCTCCACAGTGGTTCCAGGCTACAGTACAAGCAGGTCAGCTTCTTGGGCCATGGGACCCATCATATCATGGTATTAGAGGAATCTATGATAAGAAAATGCATCATGTGAAGTTTATGCCAACCCCAATATGAAAATCCTAACTGAGACACATGGGGCTCTGGAACAAGGCCATGCCACCTGCAGCAGAGAATTATACACTATGCGAAAAGCAGCTCTTGGCATGGTACTGGGCCCTGGAGACCAGGTACCTGACCATGTGGTCAGAGCTGCACATAAAGGCATAACATCAGCAGACCCAGCAGCAATCCATTGTAAGACAGAGGTGGTACTTCCAGAACTGGGCATATGCAGAGCCAGCGGGCACAAATAAGTTACATAAGTGGGTGGCCCATGTCCCCATGTCATCTACTACTGTTGCATTAGAACTTCTCAGCTCAAACTTATGTTCATTCTGACTTTCAGAATGTCAGAGTAAAGACCTCTGAAAATCTACTTCTCCATAAAAGCAACAATAACCCTGAGGAAAAAATAGCAAAATCAACTTTTTCAGAACTTTGGGAGTTAACAAAAGGCTTACAACAATCTGAGGAATGTTTACTCAGAAAAACAGCTGAGTCCAGTAAAAACTTTATAAGCTTTATTTATGGTGTTTTAAGTTGCTCCAATTCCATCCCCATTTCCCCAGCTCTGCAATAGCCTTGTAAACCAACGGTTTCCCAGCTACAATATCAGCGAAAACCAAAAACCTAGCGTCACTGGAAGAGCAGAATGGGTTTGGAGCTCCGCACGAGACACATACCCAGAAAATTGTCAACATTCGACCTGTCTAGAGGCTTTCTGAAAAGCGCCATTCTCAGGACTTGTCTTTATTCAACTTGACTCAGAAGTTTCCCTGGGCAAAAAGTATCATACCTAGGCATTGGTCAAAAACAGTTGGCGGCAATCGTTTAACGTCACAGGTGTCCAATGTGATATTAGAAGTTGGGTCTCATAAGAGACCCACAAAAAAACTTAAAAAGGAAAAACCTGGGCATGGGAGGTTTGTAGGAGGCTTTTAAAAGCTTTAACGTATTCCCGACAATTTGGAAGGTCACATACGTGTACAGAGCCGCGTGCACATGCCCAAGAAAGTCCTAAAAAGGCCCTAATCTCTGTCCTCTGGCTCGCTTTGAGGCTCGGCACAAGCAGGAAGTTCAGGCTAAGGCAGAGTTGTAAACTGCCTGTTGGAGCAGCAAAACTATGTCCCAACACATCCACACACAGCCCCTCAGCAAAGCCTGGGAGACTTATTGGTTCAAGGAATTTAAGGAAATCTCTGTCTAATCATTATATGGACCAGTAAGCTAACTGAAAAGAGATGTCAGTGACTGCCCAAGACAAAGAATATAGACTTCACAGAATTAGTCTGGCAAAGTGACTAAGCAAACCAATAGCAGCAACAGCAGCAAACAGCACCACCACCAAATCATGGGGAGGAGGGTAGATTCTGATTGTAAGAGTTACTACGTTTTATTATTTTAAATGTCTGGTTTTTCACAAAAAATTATGAGACACACAAAGAAACAGGAGAGTGTGGCCATACATAGGAAGAAAAGCAGTCAATAGAAACTGTCTCTGAGGAAGCCCTTACTAGACAAAGATTTTATTTATTTATTTATTAGAGACAGGGTCTTGCTCTGCTGCCCAGGCTGGAGTGCAGTGACATGATCATAGCTCACTGCAGCCTCAAACACCTGGGCTCAGGCATCCTCCTGCCTCAGCCTCCCAAGTAGCTGGGACTACAGATGCATACAATCATACCCAGCTAATTTTTATATTTTTTATAGAGACAGAGTCTGGCCATGTTGCCCAAGATGATCTTGAACTCCTGACCTTAAGCAATCCTCCCACCTCAGCCTCCCAAAGTGCTGGGATTACAGGCATGATCCATCATGCTGGCCAACGAAGACCTTAAATCAATTATCTTACCTATGGGCAAAAAGCTAAGGGAAATCACAAATAGAGAACTAAAGGAAATTAGAACAATGTTTCCCCAAATAGAGACTATCAACAAAGAGACTTCTGGGCACAGTGGCGCACACCTGTAGTCTCAGCTCCTCAGGGGGCTGAGGCAGGAGGATCACTTGAGTCCAGGAGTTCAAGGTTGCAGTGAGCTATGATGTCACTGCATTCCAACCTGGGTGACAGAGCGAGACCTCATCTCTAAAAAATTAAATTATGAAAAAAAGAGATAGAAATTGTAAAAAAGAAAGAAAGAAATTCTGGAGTTGAAAAGTATAATAATCAAACTTTAGAATTCCCTATTGGAGCTCAACAGCAGTTTAGAATAGGCAGAAGAATCAGTGAGCTCACAGAGGTCAGTTTGGATTATCCTGTCTGAAGATATCCAATGCTCATTCTTGCTTTGCCCTATTTCATCAGTCAGTACTAGTTCTCTGCTTGCTTTTTGTCTTCCAAAAATCTGAGGAAATTTCTTGAATGCTAATGGCTCCTATGGCAGAATACTAGTTGTGCCCCAGTATCTTCTTCCTTAACAACAGAACTCCC